>LNAC01000554.1:878530-970376 GCA_002007465.1 Ailurus styani
TAAAAACAATTGAGCCAAAGTCGTTGATAACTCAGTACCGGTCTTGCAAATTTTTGTCAACTCCTTTTATCCATTATTATGAGAGAAGCACATAAGTCTACAAGTATAATTGTGGGTTTTTCTGTTTCTCCTTTTGGCTCTAACAGTTTTTCTGTTTTTTGCATTTTGAATCTCTGTGTATGCACACACATTTCAGATCGCTATCTACTCTTGTTGACTTGACCTTCTGTGATCATATCATGTCCATCTTTGTCACTTATTGTAAAGTCAATTAGCATCAAATTTGGCTAATATTTTCCTGGTGTAGGAAAGCAAATTGAGTTCACCAATATATTAAAAAGTACTTCATCTCAGAAATGAGGCATTATGTCAACGTTGGAAAATAATTTAATTCAGTATATGAACAAAATATGAAAAGAGGAAATTTTTATAATGATCTCAATAGATGTATTAAAATATTTGACAAAAATTAAACATTTATTTACAGTAAGAGCTCTCAGCACACTATAAATAAAAAGGAATTTTCTCAACCTGAAAAAAAGCATCTATGAAAAACTTTCCCCTAAGAGCAAAGTGTTAAATGCTTTCTCCCTTAAAAATCAGCAACGAGGGCGCCTGGGTGGCTCAGTGGGTTAAAGCCTCTGCTTTCGGCTCAGGTCATGATCTCAGGGTCCTGGGATCGAGGCCGCATCGGGCTCCCTGCTCAGCGGGGAGCCTGCTTCCCCCTCTCTCTCTGCCTGCCTCTCTGCCTCTTTGTGATCTCTCTCCCTCTGTGAAATNTGTTAAATGCTTTCTCCCTTAAAAATCAGCAACGAGTAAAAAATGTCTTCTGTTACTAAATCTATTGACTATTTTACTGGAAATAGATCTTAACTAAAGCAATATGACAAGATAAAAATAAACAATGCATACAAATTAAAAAGAAAATTAATATTTATAGATGGCATTATAGTCTACATGGGAAAATCACCAAAAATATACCCAAAAAAGCTTCTAGAAAACTGAGTTTAACAAAATTACAGGATATAATACAATATATAAAGCTTAGTTGTATTTTATATACAATTCAGGGAATATTGAGATGAGGCAAAAGAGTCACCTAGGATGTAAAAGTTAAGATGGTACTCGTTTTTAGGATTAGTGGGGCTAGTAATAAACAATATGAAATTCAAATAAGGAAATAATATTCCTAACAGCACCAAAAGTCTGAAATACTTAGTGATAAATCTAATAATATGCATAAGATTTGTATGCTAAAAATTGCAAAACATTGCCAAGAGAAATTAATAAAGATTTAAGTTGATGAACAGATAAACAGTGTTCATCAATTAGAAGACAAAAATCCTCCTCAGATTGATTTATAGATTAGATTGAAGCTACATCAATCTCTCAGCAAGTTTTTAACTTTTGGTGGGAATTCATAAGCTTAATCTAAAATTAACTCTCTAATTTCACTGTTTACTGTACAGCTACATAAATCAAGACATGAAAGGCAGCATAGAGCATGATTCCAATTATATAAATTCCGGAATAGGCAAAACTATACAGATAGAATCAGATCATCTTTTGCCAAGGGCTCATGGTGGGGGAAGGGAATAATTGCAAAATGGCACCAGGAAATGTTTTGGATGATGGCAAGTTTCTCTATCTTGATTTTGGAAGGGTTTATGCAACTACAGACAGTTGGTCGCATTATGTATGTACAGCATGATGATCACTGTGAATAGTAGGTAGAATCATGAGCAGAAGAATCGTGAACTGCAGATTCAGGATTTATTTATTTTTTTTTTAAAGATTTTATTTATTTATTTGACACACAGAGAGAGATTACAAGTAGGCAGAGAGGCAGGCAGAGAGAGGAGGAGGAAGCAGGCTCCCTGCCGAGCAGAGAGCCCGACGCGGGCCTCGATCCCAGGACCCTGAGATCATGACCTGAGCCAAAGGCAGAGGCTTTAGCCCACTGAGCCACCCAGGCGCCCTGGGATTTATTTTGTTTAAGTAACAGCTCACCTCTTTCTTGCCAGTGTAATCTCAGGGACTTAGATAGTGGGTGACTCTCATTTTGCTCATCTGTAAAATAACGATGGTAATTGTAAAGCTCTTTTGGCACAGCACCTGGCACATGCATGTGATATATATTTTTAATTTCCCTTCATTTCCTTTCTTTTTATGCCAGTATTTCTCAAAGTCTCTTGTATCAGAGTTTCTTGTATGTTAAAGTGCAATCTTTGAGAATAAGATTGCAGAAAGTATATTTTAACAATTGCTGAAATTGAGAAGGCAATGATGCTCTGTCACCCTCAGACTTCACTTGTCCCCAGCCTCTGTACCCCTTCTTTTCCATAGGTAAAATGCTCACCTGCAGGATCTTCCTCAGTCCCTAAAAATGATTTTAATCTGGAGCCATGAAGGATTTATTTGCTTTCTCAAAGTGCCATCCAAGGACTTTGTGTACCAGAATATCCTGAGGGTGCTTTCTAAAAATCCAGATTTTTGAACTCCAATCCATACCTACTGAATTATAATCTCTAGGGATAAGGATTCAGGAATCTGCATTTAAACAAGCTTCCCAGGTGATTCTTATAAACTGTAATATTTAAGAACTCTAGCCAAACCCACCAATCACACTTACTCAAAGTGTGACTAATGTTGGGTTCAGTTTGGGTAACTCTATTCATCTCTACTGTCCTGTGACTGGTTCTCACTTTCGAGCAGCAGAAATGGAGGACTTCAGTGTATTTATATTGTGGAGATTCTGGCCCCAACCTACACCCTATTGACCAGGTGTTGATTCCTACTGATATTTCTTTATTCTGCAACTGTTTATTGAGCAGTTAGAAGGTGTCAGGCCCTAATCTATGCATTGGGGATATAGCAGTGACTACAAAAAAAGAAAAAAATTTTCCTGAAGATTATTTTCTAATGCATATACATAAAATAACAAAATTAAGCAGTTACGGATAGCCCATTAGATGATCAAACATTATTATGGAGAAAAATAAAACAAGGATGGAAATAGAAGTGTGAAGGTTGGAGTTTTAAATAAGAAGATCAGGAGAAGTCTCACAGGAGGGTGCCGCTCTACCTGCTCCTTGTGTTTCTTAATATGGCCTAATGAAAAAAATAATCTTTTCATTACTATGTCATGCTTACCCTCTTTTAGGAAGCATTCCTAAAAGGAAGCATACCTCCTAACAGAGGTAACACAGAGGTATTACCATCATGGCTCACTGGCCTGTTCAGGGCCATTTGGCTAGCCCACCCTCTAAAGTCTCTTACTGTAGCCTTCAGATGTCAAATTCTGGGACAGGACTTGGTTGCCGAGAACCTGGAACTGGGTCTGGCTATAACATCTGCCCCAGGTCATTTTCCCTAATTCAGCCATTAGCACCTAGAGATGGTAGATGCACCCAGATATGAAGGACTAGTTGCAGTAATAGATTCCCACCAGAAGAGGGTAGCAGAGGGTTGCAGAGTAAGAGCTTCTGCAGGCCTTTGTCTTCTGCTATGGAGGCTATGTTCAAACAGAGCATTAATGTAGTCAAAGTCAAGAGGTGAGTTCACTGGGTAAAGCTCTGGCCCAAGAAAGATGTCATTTTAAGATTTGGGACGCATTTGGAATTACGCATGCCTCGGAAGAAAGGGAAAGCAAAGTGTATCAGAGTGACAATTGTAGAACACTTCTCTAATAAGGTCTCTTACCTACTAACAAACCTTTGATTTCTTGCTAGATAAAGTAGATTCCATGACATAAGTGTACTGTGGTCCCTATTTATTCAGCTTCCTCTCCGGTCACTCTCACATACTCCACTCCTGTTAAGTTCTGCCCCATTAAGAACACAATGGCCTCTACACATGCTAGGAGATCTCAAGACTCAAACTTTCTTTTCCTTTTCTCTGTGGTAAACACTTGCTTGAGTTCTTTTCTTAAGCTGAACATATAAAGGATTAAAAATGAAGTCTCAGAGCATTCCCTTATTTGAGAATAACATAAAAAAGGGAAAAAGACCACCTGTGGGGTTCTTGTCTGCAACTCCAGCAACTATCATAGCCCCTGTATATTATAGACACTTGATATTTTTTTACTGTAAGCATTCATTATATTATTACAGAAGGCAATTAATTGAGATGGCAACTTTTACAGCCCTTCTTCTTAAGGTGTTGGCGGTATGATGAATTTCATTTCTACCTTATGCTCCAGAGAGAACAAATATAATGCCTCCTTTGTCAGCAGTTCCAAGCAGAAAGCCTGTCACCCACTGATCTCTTTGGGTAGTAAGTGGACAGTGATATCAAATAGATGAAGCTAAAAAGCCATCACCAGAATGCAGAGTGTTCTTAAAACAATCATCCCCATGAGACTTGGTCCAAACAGGGCCAAAGGTTGTACTATCCCCTGTGCTTCCAATGGCCAGGACACTGACACCTGTCATCTACAGCAGATATACCAACATCTCTCATGTCATGAACTAACAGATAATATTCTTGACTCCTAGAGCCAAATATGTGAGAAGGGAAAAGAAATGGGATTCACTGAGCTGTTCCTTTTAACTATGCTGTGAAAAAAATATTCAAAAGTATTATTTTTCTTAGCTTTGTTAACAGATCTATAGAAAGCTATTATTATTTGCTTCCTTTTTAGGAGGCAATGAACTAAAGGGGGGGTAAAAGGACTTGTTTAAGGTCACTCACCAGTTTATATTGACATTAGAGTCCATATTTTTTTCTGTTCTGCTATGTTTCACCAATTCAATTCAATATAACTCATGTATCATGTTTTATAATTTATAATACATGTTAATATTGATTTTCTAATTTATCTGGCATGAGCACCATATCAGACAAGTAAAATAGTAGTTGTTTTTTTGGATAGATAAGGTACTAAAACCAGAATGGGGATACATGAATTTTGACTCTAAATCCTATCTTCTTTAAACAAATGGATTGCCCTTGTAAAATAGTTCCAGCTGCTCAAATTATAACCAAGAACAGGCAAAAATTTGCAAGATCTGTCCTTTTCGTCTTAGGTAAGTGCTTAATAACAGTTGAACCTATCCACACATAAGGTGACAAAAACCTAAACAAAATTGCATCTCCCTTATTCAAAATTCAGGGGGGAAATCAGAAATAAACTTTGTCCTTTTAAACACAAAATAATCATGGCCCTTGCTGTTTTCTTACATGGGTAAGATGGGCTGGGAGGGTAGGGACAGGTGGCAGTGACATATTAGATAAGGAGGAAAGAGACAGAAACTATGTGGGGTCAGTCCAGATGTTTAGCAGAGTACATTAAGAAGATTTTTATGATGTGGTTATTTTGAAAACCTGAAATTTAGGGCTGGGTTTGGCTGTAGAGTCTAATAAGAACTGAAGTTGTTATTTGAGAAAATTAGGGGGATGTGCTTTGTTTTGCTAAAATTACCACTAAGCAGCAATAAAACAAAAATCCTGAAATTAATACCAAAGGATAATATTTTACAGACACAAAATCCAGAGCAAAACATGACTATGAGAATAGACTTCTCTCCAGAATTTCAGAAATATTGGAGAAGAAATCTGGTATGTAACAGAGGGAGTCAAGTTAATCTAATGCAGGTATTAAGAAGCAGGGGGAGCCAAATCAATGTCTCCATTATACTTGGCACTCACAATATGATTAGTCAATGTTTATTGAGCAATTACTATATGTCAGCCTTGTTTAATGCATTCTCATACATGGTTTTATCTAATTCTCACAACTCTATTAAGTGAATGTAACAATCATCAATAACTTACAGATGAACAATGAGGCTTAGAGGTATTATGCCATTTTTCTCAAAATCCCATGGAAAATAGAATCAGGATAGATCAGATAGGTGTATTTGATCCCAGTGCCTATGACCCTCAAACTCTTCCACAACATAACTTCAAGAATCTGCAAATTATAGTCACAGCAGAAACTTCTTATCTCTAAATTATTCATTAATTTAGATTCAGCTGTCACATAGAGTTAACAAGATTTCTAAGAAATATGCTAATAGAGCCATTACTTAGGATGCTTCCTTATTATCACCATTTAAAAAATAATCAAAATGAGCTATTCTGATGAAACCCTCTCACAGTTTGCAAATTTCTCCTTATTATATCTAGGAAATAAATGTATATGTGAGGGAAATTTTCGGTTCCTAACTTCTAGAAATTTTAACCTCTAAGAATAAATTAGTATGATGGAATTGTTTAACAAAAACCCCTCAGGTTTTTTGCATTTATGTCATGGAAGTGTGATGCAGCTTTAAGTTTGTGAAGGGATAGTGATAAGGAATAGGGATAGGGAAACGTTTTACACTTGAAGGTAGTTTGGAAATATTCAATTTAATAAGCACCGACTCTGAGTGGGGCTCTTACTGATTGGGAGGTGGGATTGGCGGTAAGAGAAATAAATTGAGTAAATAGAAGATTTGGGTCCTATCCAGGAGGGACTTGTACGTCAAGTAAGAATACTAGTCCATTACATATTAATGAACTTGAGGGGGTTAAGAAAATCCACTAGGAAATGATAATGTGATGCAAGAATACATAAACAGCTACTAATGTTGAGTGATTTCTATTGCTAGACACGATGGAAGAACATTTCTATACATGGCTGTGTTCATTCTTTACAACAGCTTTATAAAGTCATTGTTACTTGCTTCCATTTTACCAATGAAATGAAGACACTCATAGAGTTGAGATAAAGGGAATGGAAGGTAGAGCTTACAGTCTGAGTCCAGGAGGCTGCTGTCCTCTTCCCTACTCCCAATCTGGAATCTAGAGAGACACCGGGGTATTATCTTCTGAATAAATACAGACTTCCAGCTGTCAAAATCATCATGCCATGTAATGTCTGCTACATCCTAGCGATTCTGGAAAGGCTTTGTTGGGTGGTTACCAGATCATCCAGGAGTATTCCTGGATACAAGTAAAGAAAACTTATTAAATAATGACTTATGGGGACGGCTGGGTGACTCAGTGGGTTAAGCGTCTGCCTTTCGCACAGATCATGATCCCAGGATCCTGGGATTGAGTCCCACATCAGGCTCCTGGCTCAACAGGAAGCCTGCTCCCTCCTCTGCCTCTGCCTGCTGCTTCCCTGCTTGTGCTTTCTCTCTCTCTCTCTCTCTCTCTCTCTCTCTCTCTCTCTCTCTGACAATAAATAAATAAATAAAAATCTTTAAAAATAAAAAAATAGTGACTTATGATACATGGATACATGGATTATCATTCTCATATTAAGTGCAGTCTCGTAAGAAGATGCTGCTGGCATGGTTCAGAGGGTCAGTGAAAATAAGGTAAGTGCCTCTATCATCATAGTTTTCTCTTGGCCTTTTCCCAAGATCACATGGAGGCTCCCCTGACTTCGGTATCATGTTGGCATTTGTAGCAGTATGAAACAGTACAGGGCTAAGTTCATCTTTACGGGTCTCCAGGTAGCTATTAGAGTAGTAAAACTAATAATTATAATAGGAGCAATAATAAAATTTTCAATGCATTTGTTGCTGCATTTGCACCAGGTTGTATGATATTTCTCCATAGACAACTTAGGCAGTATTAGTATTATCTTAATTTTATATATGATAAAATTGAGACACAGGAAGGTAGCACCATGAATTCAAGGTTACATAATTAGTAAGAAGGAAAAACAGGATTCTAGATGTTCTGACTCTGACTGATACACTTAATCCTGCACTAGCTACCCTGATGCTTATAATCAATGAATGAGTGATTGAATATATGTGTGTGTGTCTACATTTCAAAACCTCTTTCGAATGCAATATTCTTTATCATGGATCTTTTATGATCCACAATTCTTCTGAAGTCCTCTTCTCTTCTTAGTTTCTATGTATGTGTTAACATCTCTTACACCGTCTTATCCGTCCTATTATCAAAGTCATTTTCCACATGTCCTTTTTCTTGTATTCATTTATAAGAACCTAATGGGCAGGGTCCATATCCATTATTAAGCTCAAGCACGTGACACGTACTTAGTAAATGTGTGTTGAGAAGTCAGCTGAAGCCCTCTCCCTGTCCCATGCTATTTAGTGAAACATGCTGGAATCTGGGATTCGGTTCAGCTAAGTCCAATTGCTTGGACTCTTTGGCCATTGCTAAGGATGCCAGTGATGAAATGTAATTTATCATCTCTGGAAATATAAATGAGGACCCAACAGTTTTATAACTCTTACACTCAACTAGTCCTACCAATAGTCTCCAGAATAGAAAACGCAGCTCTCCCCCTACCCCACAGGAATAAAAATCCAGCTCTGTTCCATAATAAATCAAGTGGTCAGTCTTTGAGATATGTTAAATAGTTGTAATTTTTAAGGTAGTAATATTTTGGAAACAGTATAATAATAATTGCCACTACCAAGTTGCTTATTATATCTCTTTATTCTAGAACTTCAAGTTATTAAATTTTTATCATATATTTCATATTCATCAGTTATTTTCAGAGTGTTGCCTCATCTGTTCATCTTTCTTTAACCCAGAAAATACTTTATAATAATGTCTTTCCTGTGCATAGCAGTATATGAAGCACTGGGAATATAGAGATGTAGTATGATAGATGTTAGGAAATATTATACTCAAGGTACATTAATAGACAAAAGAAGGAGTGAATTTTCTTGAAAGCATTATAGAAGTTTTTATAGAAGTGGAAATATTGGGACAAGGTCTTGAAAGATGAGAAGTTTATCAGCTAGACAAGAAGACATTAGGGTAAAGGAAAAATCAGATACAAACATATCTAAAATAGGACATATTGGGGAATTATAAATAAAAGAAGCTTCTGGCTTGCTCACATTTTCTCTCTCTCTTGCTTGAGTCAGTCACTCTGGGAAAGCCAGCTGCAACTATGCTATCTTCAGAGACCTAAAATCTTCAAAAAAATCAAATATCAATTTTTCATTACCCTCCCTTTATTTACCACTTTTCTTTCTCACTCACGATAGCCACTGAGGGGAAAAAAAAAGGAGGCATTTATAACATTTTGCCCAAAAAACTCCCTAGCTGGATCAGGCAGTTCAATAACATTTTCTGCATTCCATATTACTATAGAAGAAAATGTTCCTCAAATTTCATCTACCACATAACTAGGATCTTCCTTCCTCTGTTTTCCAATATTATCCTCACATCCCTTTAAGCCATCACAGGAAGCATTCTCAAAGTTCCTCATGTTTGGCAGACAGTTTCCTCATTAATACTCTTCCTACATCATTTGAGCTTCTACCCACTGCCTGGTCCCAAAGCCACTCCCAAGTTTTTAGATATGTGTTATGACAGCACTCCAACATCCAAGTACTGAAGTCAATATGAGTTATCTAGTATAAAAAAATTACTCCAAAATATGGCGATCTAAAATGTGAAACATTCGACATCTAACAGTTTCTGAATATCAGGAAACTAGGAACATTTTACCTGGGTGGCTCTGACTTAAGATCACTCATGAGACTGTACTCAAATGTATGCTGCAGGTGCAATCATCGAAAAGCATGGCTGGTGCAGGAGGATCCACTTCCAAGTTACTCATGTGGCTGTCAGCAGGAGGCCTCCGTTCCCTGTGACGTGAACCTCCTTGTATGACTTCTCAAATAGATGCAGCTGGCTTTCCAGAGTGACTGACTCAAGCAAGAGAGAGAGAAAACGTGAGCAAGCCAGAAACTCCTTTTATTAACTATTGTCTCCCTAGTTACAGGCTGTCATTTCTTTATTTTTGCTTTACTCTCTAGAGCACACAGACCAACCCTGACATATTTGAAGGCAGGTAAGCAGGGTCATGAGTATCAGGAGGGAGGACCCTTGGGCTCCATTAGGAGGCAGATTACTACACATGGACCTAATCACAGACTACCTTTGATACCTTTATATGTGAAGGCAGCCCGCTTACTTGTGACATATGAAGCATGGGTAAGTCATTCACTACTTTCATCCTGTTTAATTTCTGTGCAGTTTGAGGAGAAGGGTAAAAGTCAGGAGTCCAATCCAGCATAGTGGGAAGTATGTCTTGCTGCTACATTTTTAAGACAAAGATTTAAAGGGAGTGAATGATCCTCCACTCCTTACTTCTAAAAATAATAAGTCACCCTATCAGCTACAGTGCATACTCAAATTATCCTCATTTATTCTTGAGTAAGTAGAAGGAAGAGAGGACAGAGACAAACATTTGATAAGCCATTGATGAGTAGAGACATTATACCATGTTCATAACTTGGTCAATCTCATTTAATCCCCACAGCAACCTGATAAGTTATCCTTCACTCGACACCTGAAGCCACAATTTGGGAGGACAGATACCAGAACAAAGAAAGCCACACAGAGTGGAGAAAACTATAGAGAGGGCTGAAAAATAACTACAGAGGGTTCCCCTTGAATCTTCAGCTAAGTACGGAGCTCTGCATGAGTCAGAGTTCTGTAGGGTCAGGGAAAGGACGGCCATAAAGAGCAGGTGGAAGAAACTGTGCAGCCCGCAAATGGCCAGAAGTCGTTTTTCTTCACTAGCCAGAGTAGAAAATGCAATACTTCAGGAGGCATCAGTTAGAGGACCCAGAAGGACAATACCCAAGTAGTGCTGAAAAACTTGGCCTTGCTCCAGACCAACTTAATGAAGCTAAAAAGCAAGTCTCACAGGATGAGACTGATCCTAAGAAAATAAACTGCACCACAGAATAAAAGTTAGGAATATTTAAAAAATCCAGTTTCTCAACCAGATCAAATCCACCATACCTACCATCTAATTAAAAAAAAAACAGGTATGAAAGAAGCAGGAAAATATGCACTAATAAGGAGAAAAATTGATAGAAACAAAAAAGACACAGATAATAGAATAATAAGAACATAACAGAGTTATAAATATATCCCTATGTTCAAGAAAGTTGACAAAATCATGACCACACTAAGAAATATGCAAAATTGAATTTCTAGATATAAAAATAGATTGTCTGAGATGAAAACTCTACTAGATTGAGTTAAGAGCACAGTAAACATCATGGGGAAAGAGATTCTTCAACTTGATGCATTCTAAAAGAAACTATCCAAATGAAACACAATGGTAAAAGTAATTTTCAAGAAATGTGACAAACTAATTCAGCTTAATATCATGCATAAAAAGAGCCATAGAAAGAAGGAAGCATAAAAAATATTTGAAAAAAAAATAATGGTCATGGTGCATCAAAATGCTTTAACAATAGTAAGGAGAAAATTTTGAGAACAGCCAGATATAAAAGAGACATATTGTATACCGAGGAACAAAGAGAAAAATGACAGGTACTTATTTATTGTCAGAAAGAGCGTTAGCCAGAACATAAAGGAACAACAACTTGAAACTACTCTCGAGTGAGAATTCTGTACCCAGTACAAATATCTATAAAAAATAAAGGTGATATCCCACAGTGAGATATTTTGATAGATATTTTGATAGATATTTCACTGTGGGATATCACCTTCATTTTTGATAGATATTTGTACTGGGTACAGAATTCTCACTCGAGTAGTTTCAGGTTGTTGTTCCTTTATGTTCTGGCTAATGCTCTTTCTGACAATAAATAAGTTCCTCACACCAGTCAGAATGGCTAAAATCAACAAGTCAGGAGTAGTTTCAGGTTGTTGTTCCTTTATGTTCTGGCTAACGCTCTTTCTGACAATAAATAAGTTCCTCACACCAGTCAGAATGGCTAAAATCAACAAGTCAGGAAATGACAGATATTGGCGAGGGTGTGGAGAAAAGGGAACCCTCCTACACCGTTGATGGAAATGCAAGCTGGTGCAGCCACTCTGGAAAACAGTATGGAGGTTCCTCAAAAAGTTGAAAATAGAGCTACCTTATGACCCAGCAATCGCGCTACTGGGTATTTGCCCTAAAGATCCAAATGTAGTGACCTGAAGGGGCACATGAACCTGAATGCTTATAGTGGCAATGTCCACAATAGCCAAACTATGGAAAGAACCTAGATGTTCATCAACAGATGAATGAATAAAGAAGATGTGGTATATATACACAATGGAATACTATGCAGCCATCAAAAGAAACGAAATCATGCCATTAGCAACAATGTGGATGGAACTAGAGGGTCTTATGCTAAGCTAAAGAAGTCAATCAGAGAAAGACAATTATCATATGATCCCTCTGATATGAGGATTTTAAAGGCTGGGCAGGGGGTTGTGGGGGTAGGGAGGGAAAAAATGAAATAAGATGGTATTGGGAAGGAGACAAACAATAAGAGACTCAATCTCACAAAACAAACTGAGGGTTACTGGGGGATGGAGGGGTAGGGATAGGGTGGATATGTTATGGACATTGGGGAGGGTTTGTGCTATGGTGAATGCTGTGAAATGTGTAAGTTTTGTGATTCACAGACCTGTACCCCTGGGGCAAATAATACATTATGTGTTAATAAAAAATTAATTAAGTAATTAATTTTTAAAAATGAAGGTGAAATGACAACTTTTTCTGACATACAAATGTTGAAAGAAACCACCATTAGCCCACCTGCACTACAATGTATAGGATCCTTGAAGGAAGTTGCTCCAACAGAAGAAAAAAATAACAGGTGGTAAATACATGGGTGAATATAATTTTTCCTTTTATTTATTTTTAGAGATTTATTTATTTGGTAGAGAGAGAGCATGGGGTGTGGGGGGGGCGGCAGAGGAAGAGAGAGAAACTCTAAGCAGTCTCCACAGAGAGCAGAGTCCAACATGGGGCTTGATCTTACGACCCAGAAATCACAACCTGAGCTGAAACCAAGAGTCAGATGCTTAACCAACTGCTCCATCCAGGCGATAATAAGTATATCTTCATGGAGTATATCTTCTATGGAGTGTCTCTTCAAATCTTTTGCCTATTTTAAAATTGTCCGCTTATTATTGATGTGAAGTATTCTCTATATATTTATTTTTTTAAGATTTTATTTATTTATCTGCCAGAGAGAGAGAGATCACAAGTAGGCTGAGAGGCAGGCAGAGCGAGAGGAGGAAGCAGGCTCCCCACTGAGTAGACAGCCCAATGCGATGCAGGCCTTGATCCCAGGACCCTGAGATCATGACTTGAGCCAAAGGCAGAAGCTTTAACCCACTGAGCCACCCAGGCACCCATAAGTATTCTCTCTGTATGTTTAGATAAAAGTTCTGTGTCAAAGAAGATTTTGCACTTGCAAAAACTTTGCATGTGCAAAAACATTTGCAAACAAATGTTTTACAAATATTTTCTTACAGTCCATAACTTACTTTTTTCTTTTCATTAATGGAGTCTTCTAAAGAGTAAAATTTTTTAAAATTTTGACAAAGCTGAATCTATCCTTTTATATCTCTTGTTTTTTCATGTCCTATTTAAATATCTTTGCTGAATCAAGATCTTCTGTTTTCTTGTGGATGTTTGATATTTTTTAGTTCTTAAATTTTAGGTCTGTAATTCATTTTGAGTTAATTTTTGCATATGAAATGAAGAAAGTATCTCCATCACACATGTTGCAAATATTTTCTTTCAGTGTGTTTTATTAAAAATGTTTTAACTTTGTTTATAATGGTTTTGTTGGTCACAAAAAAATGTCCTTTTTAGTTGTATGCAACCACATTTTTAGTTTTTTTTTTACATCTGGATTTTAATTGACAGCTGGAATGTCTTTATCTGCACCTAGGTTAAAGAGAAATGCATTAGATGAATAAAATATTTTATGGCTTGCTGTTTACTGTTATATTGCTGAACCATTTAGAGCTTGTTTTTGTGTATAAGGTGAGGGATGGATCAAAGTTTATAATTTTTTCTTTTCAAATGACTACCTAGTTGTTCTGGGCCCATTTTGTCCATCTTCGAACCAGTGATTTGAGCTGCTACTCTTCTCACATATTAGAGTTCCACATTATTTCGGCTCTATTTTTATTTTTTATTTTTCTATTCCACAGTCCGCTCTACTCTTATTGCAGTACCGCACACACTTAGTCAGTTCCCATTAACACATGATTTGATGTTTCACATATGTAAGAGTCAGTTTCTTTCCACCAGCCTGCAGGAAAGATTTACCAAGTTTAGTTTCCTTCCTGGATCACAGCTATAAAATTACAACCAAAATTTAAGTTTGTAACTGTTCCCTCTCCTCATTTGCCATATGAGTCCACTGATTTTCTCTTTAGAGATCCTGAAAAGTAGCAATCCCGTAACTTCATTACTTTACAGTAAAAGCACTTAACACAGAAGAATAATTCTGTGTAACAAGAATAACAAGAAGAATAACAAAAAGAATAATTCTGGGGCGCCTGGGTGGCTCAGTGGGTTAAGCCTCTGCCTTCTGCTCAGGTCATGATCTCAGGGTCCTGGGATGGAGCCCCGTGTCGGGCTCCCTGCTCAGCGGGGAGCCTGCTTCTCCCTCTCCCTCTGCCTGCTTCTTGACCTACTTGTGATCTCTCTCTGTCAAATAAATAAATTAAATTAAATTAGAAAAAGAAGAAGGAATAATTCTCCCAGGTGAGGTGGCCTCCTCAGTGTTCAGTGTCTCCTGGAGGGTCTTCTCTTCTTGACATCTTCACAGAGTTTCTGGTGGTTCAGCTTCGATCCAGGAGGTTTCTGGCACAGGAAATTCAGGGCTGGGGCTTGACGCCAAGATGAAATT
This sequence comes from Ailurus styani, assembly GCA_002007465.1. Taxonomy (NCBI): domain Eukaryota; kingdom Metazoa; phylum Chordata; class Mammalia; order Carnivora; family Ailuridae; genus Ailurus; species Ailurus styani. Next base: position 893,146 of record LNAC01000554.1, read on the forward strand.
TGGAGTGGTGACCCTACTGATTTTGGGGGTGTATAGATGGAAAGTGTCTGAAAATCCATACACATCCCTCAAAATGATTTTCGTCCGCTTATTCATTGATAAGTGTTGCAATTGCTTCTTTAGCTGTTAGCACACAAAAAAGGAGTGGCCAATTCAGCCAGACATAAAGCAGCAAAGAAAATATCAGAGATGGTATTCTTTTTTGCAGTATTGGTTGGTCTTACAAGTGTCACAGAAGAAATATAGATTGTTTAGATGAAGGCGTTATTTTCTATTTGGTTGTTTCGTGTCTAGGAATCCATGTATTAAATTCTTTTTGAAATTCAGTGTCAGGAAAAACATTTACTCTTCCCAAGACCAAATACATTGTATCTAAATAGATTATTTTCTAAGCTTTATCAAATCATTTTTCTTTCTTTTTTGGAGCAGGGGTATGGGATATAAAAGAACTAGCCAAATAAATAAACTGTTCTTATGGTAACTGGAGATAGGTTAATATCCCCTTGTTTAACATAATCACTCAGAGGAGTACCATGGTAGCAGGACAAGGAGAGAAATCTTACAAGAGAAAATTAAATGGACCATGAGAGGTAAAATCAAGCAGATTGGTTATTCTGACACTACAAAGTCAAACACACCTAAAGGCCAACATCACTAAAAAAATAAATCTTTCTCATAAAGCAAAATTGCTCTAGGTTTGAATTCACTGGAAAAGAATTAGTCAAAATGTTAAATGACGAATGCATTAAACTTCTTGTTTATGCTTTCCACAATGGTAGAAGGCAGATTTTCAAATTATTGAGTACAGTATCAAGATCAGTGAAAACACAAGAAGCAAAATGACTAATTATATATACTAGCTACTTTAGGACTAGACATGTCACTCGATAATTAAAGTGTCCGTGAAGTCAAGAAGATTTATGTCTTGTGTGATGAAATTATAACCTGAGAACTGTGGATTTTCCATGTAAATGGTGTCTTAGAATGACATGTGCATTTGCCACCTCGATTTTATTTAATACATGTTAATATTTACACTATCAGTGTTCTAAACTACTTCAGGATCAAATCTTTAGAACATAAACATTATCTTTAGAGGATAAACCCTGTAAAAAATGTTATACTATTTTTATTATACTGTCAAAAAGAGAGGCGAAGGGGCCAAGTTTCTACATCCATATATCTGTTCTATGACCTTTTCTTGGAAAAGCTCATCCATTTAATATTACCTCCATCTCATCTTCAAAATTGATATCTTTAGCCTTCGTTTTTTTATGTGTGAACTATCAACACCAATTTTCAGTTGTCTGATGGATATCTGCAATAGTGTTCAAAGTAACTCCTGCAAGTTTCACTCTAGCAACTTCCAATTTCTGGTCCAGCATGTATGAAGCTTGGTAATCACCACTCCATCCCTACAACCCGTGAAAAGCTGAACAACCTGAAAACTCAAGAACTCCTTTTGTATCCATAAGAAAGTGAGGTCATAGGGAAAACCATTGTCCCCAGAGTTAGATAGACAGGCAAGTAGAACGGAGAATCACAACTTGCTGGAGCAAAATCCTTTACAGGAACCAGTGCTGGGATAGCAAATCCTAAACCATAATTGATGAATTGCTTGAGGTCAGTGTGGGCAAATTTGAGAGTCAAAAGCTCCATGGGCTCAGTCACAGAAGAATTTCCCTCACTTTTATGAGTTTTTACCTCAAGAGGTTGACCAGGTTCTCAAGTGAGTATCAGCAAAAATCCCCTCATTCTTTCTGCAGAGAAAGCGGGAAAAGTCACCATTTTGAAATACAACAGAGCACTCTGTTCTTCTTACACCTTCTGTCCTCAGGAGAAACCATTTAACCAGAGTCTAATGTACTGGGGTCTTTTTGTTTTGTTTTGTTTTTTCCAGCGTCTAACTGACCCGGGAAAGGGGAAATACCTAACTCGCCAGCTCTAGCCTTCCAGAGGGAGGAAGAGCAACACCTACGTCTAGACACTTGTAGTCTTTTCTGCAGGATAAAGGAAATACCCAGCTCCAAACCACTCTAGCCACCTTTTCCCATGTCAGGGAGAGAGGAACTGAAAAGCACTTGTGAAGTTCACAGTGCTGTGGCACAGACCAAGACCTCCTCATGGAAGTATAGAATGTTTCCCCTCCCCCAATAACTCACCACCGCATTACAAAAAGCCTATTTACAGCAGTTCCTTAACCCAGTGCATCATGCTCAGCTGCCAAGAAGAAAATACAAGGTAAACAAAAAGACAAAACCCCCACAGTTTTAAGAGACAGAGCAAGCAATACAAACAGATTAAGGTATAGCACACATGTCAGAATTATCAGACTAAGAATTTAAAACAACTATGATTAATATGTTCATAACTCTAACGGATAAAACAGACGGGGTTCAAGAATGTATAGAGCAAGATAAGCAGAGAAATGGAGTTTCTAAGAAAGAATTAAAAAAAAGACAAAGTAGAGATAAATGAAAGAAAAATAAAGAATGTCTTTAGGGGCGCCTGAGTGGCTTAGTCAGTTGAGCATCCAGTTCTGGATTTCAGCTCAGGTCATGATCTCAGGGTCCTGAGACTGAGCTCCACATTGGTCTCCTCACTCAGCTGGGAAGTATGCTTGGATCCTCTATCCTTCTGCCCCTCCCCCAACTCATGAGCTTTCTCTCTCTCAAAATAATAAATAAATAAATCTTTAAAAAAAGAATGTCTTTAATGGGTTTGTTAGTAGAGTGGACAGCTGAGGAAAGACTCTCTGAGCTTGAGGATAGCCAAATAGAAACTGCCTAAATTGAAAAACACAGAGAAAAAAAAAAGACTGAAAAAAAAAAACAAACCCCAGAATATCCAATAACTGTGGGACAACTATAAAGGCATAACATACATGTAATGGGAATACCAGAAGAAGAAAGTTAGAAAAGAACATAAGAAAATCTGAAGAAATAATACCTGAAAATTTCCCCCAATTTAATGTCAGACATCAAATCACAGATCCAGGAAGCTCTGAGAACACCAAGCGGGATAAATGCCAAAAACTTTCACCTAGGCATATTATATTTAAATTATAGGGCAATGGACTGGCTCATTTGGAAGAGCATGAGACACTTGATCTTGGGGTTGTGAGTCAGAGCCCCATGATGGGTGTAAAGATTACTTAGCTAACTAAATAAATAACCAGAAAAAAAAAAGAAAGAAAGAAAAACATCCTGAAAGAAGCCAGAGGGGAAAATATCCAACTTCTCCTCAGAAACCATGTAAGCAAGAAGAGAGAGAAGGGAAACGAGAGAGGAAATGAGAGACTTGATAAGAGGAAAAAAACCTACTAATGTAGAATTTTTTATCCTGCAAAATGATCCTTCAAGGGTGAAAAATGAAGAAATAAAGACTGCTTTGTGTTTTTCAGCACGATGTGTAAGGCAGAGAATGGTGGGAGACCATGTTAGTGAGGTAGGCAAAATCCAGATTAAAGGGGGTTAGGCAAGTAACCTAAAAATGTAAAAAATCAGCTTAATCCCAGGATGCCTGGGTGGCTCAGTCGGTTGTCTGATCCTTGGTTTTGGCTTAGGTCATGATTTCAGCATCCCGAGGTCAAGTCCCAGGTTGGGCTCCATGCTGAGCATGAAGCCTGCTTAAGATTCTCTCTTTTTCCCTCTCCCTCTGCCCCTCCTCCCCCACTTGTGCTCTCTCTCTCTCTCTCTTTCTCTAAAGGAAAAAAAATCAACTTAATCCTATAGTCAATGATACAAGCCAGTACTTTTTAAGTATTTATCACTTCCTGAGTATTGTGGTATTTTTTTACATATATAATCTTATTTAAATCCTCACACAACACAAGCAAGAAAATTGGGACACAAAGAAATTAAGCAATTTTCTTAATAACGGTACAATGGGGAGTCATTAGAAGTTTTTAAGCAAGAAAATGATGTCGCTATACACATATTCTTTGCCTCCCTTACTGACTCCTTAACGGGTTCAGGAAATATTAAAGCTAAAATGGAATTGAAAGACAATCTAGTTCAACCAGGTTAGTTTACCCAACAAGGGACGAAAGCCCAGAGAGACACATTAACTTGATCAGGCCCTGCAGATTCAGTGGTAGAATATAATTAGAATCTAGGACTCCAGGCTGACTCTACAACTTCATAGCACATTCCTTCCATTAACAGTCTCTGCTTGGATTTTAAAGATCATTGATTCAAACCAACAGCAATGACTGTAACCCTAAGCCTAACAACATCTTCTTTCCTTCTTTTTCCACATTTACCATGTCTGAAATGTAGTGTAAGACAGAAAATAAACAGACATTGGTTTTCCACCATGTGGAATTAGAATAGTTGATATTCTTTGATGCTCACTTAGTCATTTCAAACAGAACTGATTTCATTTTATTAGAGCTTTTAGGCTAAACTCTTTATAATTGCCTCATTAAATTTCACTCCTCTAACATGCTCCCTGGCAAATTGTGGAGCAGTTGTCTCTGAAATGGTGTAGGGAAAAGACTGTGGACTTAGGAGCCAAGATAACAGGGCTCAAGATCAAGTTCCACTATTTGTAGGTCAAGTGATCTTGGACCAATTACTTAAATATTTTGGCGAATTAGTGGCAGCATTAATAACAACCTTGCCAAATTTTTGTGAGGATTAAATCCTATCATGATAAATCGGCATATTTTTGATGTTCAAATGTTTTAGGACAAAAACTAACTTTTTTTTGGTAGTTCACTAACTTGCTGAAGGCTAAGTGGTAATATAAGCAGATAATGAGAAAGTTTAAGACCTTGGTTATTTATAAGAATTAACATACAGTTGGGAATCTGCTAATGTAAAATTTTTAAAATTTATTTTTAAGTGAGAGAATTTGCCATTTTAAAGACAGATTTCCTTCCTAAAGCTATTATTTGTGCAGCATATAACTTTAGAGGGAGCAAGATAAAATCCAAAATGTGGAAACAACACAAAATATATTTTAGATTTTTCAGTGTCATATTCAGGCATATAATGGGCCCATCTAAAAATGGAAAGACTATTTTAGAAATAAAGATTTATATAATTAGTAAGAAAATGAATGCAGAAATAAGTTCAAAAATTAACCGCAAAACCCAGGAGTATCTTGTTTCCTAGGTGAATGTATGTTTGACTTAGTATTTACCATTGATTAGGGCCCTGCTCATAGATTCCGTATAGTTGTTAACTTTTTAAACTTTTAGAAAATTGCTGAATTACAAACTTTTTTGGTAAAAAATTAAAATAATTCTTGTCCAGGAGAAAAGATAACCCCAAAAGTTATAGTTTTAATGACATGTAAGGTATTAGCCACTTTTGTATCTAATACAGCAAATGTTTTTACACATTTCTATTCTAGCTGAATAGATAAATATGTTTTACACATGTTCTTTGTCCTGGAGGGAGGGGAATTATGTATAAGTATCAGCTCAATGAATTGTCACAAATTGAACCTACCCAGTGTAACCAGCACTCAAGTCAGGATGCAGACCATGGCTCCAGTCCAGGAGCCCCTCCAATCACAGCCAAGACGTAAAAGGGTAACCACTATCTGACTTCTCATCACATAGATTAGTTTTGCATTTATATGCATATATGTAGTGCATTGCATTTTATGTATATATGCAATGCAAAACTTAACTATGTCATATATATCATCATATATGTACATTATATTTGATTATAGTAATCATACAGTATGTGCTCTTTCATTTCCGACTTCTTTAAAAATTCAACATTAAATTTGGGAGACTCATCCAAGTTGGTGTGTATAATCATAGTTTGCTTATTCTTATTGCTGTATAGAATTCCACCGTATGAATCTTTCTTTTTAAACTATAATTGGCATATAACATTAGTTTCAGATGTACAGCATGATTCAATATTTGTGTATATTGTAAATGATCATCACAATAAATCTTGTTAACATCCATCGCCATACATAGTTACCATTTTTATGATGAGAATTTTTAAGATGCAATCTTTTAGCAACTTTCAAATATGCAATATTATTAACTATAGTCACCATTCTGTATATTACATCCCCAAAACTTTTTAATCTTATCACTGGAAATTTGTACTTTTCCTTTGGCTTCATCCATTTTGCCCACCCCCCACTTCCCATCTCTGGCAAACACTAGTCTGTTCTCTGTTTCTATGAGATACAATGAATAAATGTTCTTTGAACCAGCTTTACCAACCTGCTGTTTCCCTTAAATAATTAAATTTTTGAAATGTGTTTGATATGTATTTATTCAAGAATCATCATTTTTTAACATTTAAAAATATTATTTTGAAGGAGTGGAACTTTTTGATGTCATTGTTGTTCTAGGAAGAATCCCTTGAATGCTCCCTCCAGCTAAGGTCACGAAAGGGAAGGGGATCCTTGCCACTCCAGCAAAAAAGTGGACTGAACCATTATTGGGGAGTTGTCATTAGTTGAAAACATCTATCCATTTTATATCATCACTAAGGGAGTCAATCTATCTACATAGAAGCAAAGAGCCTCAGAGAGAGAAATGTAGGCTAGAGCCTATATTGAACCCCTGTCCTTTTGCAGCTCAATTTTATTAAAATCTCTCTGATCTCATGGCTTGAAGTCAACCAGGTGAGGAATGCTGGCAGAAAGTGTATCAAGGTCATCCCAGGGATACTCACTTGGAATAGTCAGAGCTAGTGAATCAGGCTCACTTCCAGAACTGAACGACTGTGGAAAAAGGTAGTGTCACAAAGGAAAAACTGTGTGGAAAGGACCGAAAACCTTCCTCTTGTTGTTTCCCCAATTGCTCTAATACAGAAGCAGTGCTCTGGGAATAGTCACTCAGTATATAAGGCTAAATAAAAAACAGTAATCCTGGAGACCCAAATGCAGAGGCTTCTGGCAGTTCTCCAACTCAGCGTTACCACAGACTGTGAGGGAATCTACATCCATGGCTTGTTCAGGGACAGTCTGCTTGACAGCCCAACCTGTCCATATGGCTACCACGGGCAAACATCATACTTAGACAAAATCCTTTCTCTCTTCCATTTCCGATAACCTTAAAAACTCCCGCCTAACCAGCCACTGGAGTAGTGGACAATGAGAATATCCTGACTATCTGGGACACCTTACAACAGCAGCACTGAGAGCCCGTGACAGAAGAAATGGAAGTGGGAGAGAAAGGCCATTACTAGACTGATTAAATTCATTAGGTTTCTTGCTCTGAATATTCTCAGCAGCCCCTCTGGACTGAATAAATTGTGGGATTCTGAGAATATGCAACTCAAGGGAGGAAGCTGCATAAAAAAGGGTAGTACATTTTCTACTAACATAGAAAGGGTGAAAGAAGAGTGGATTATTCAAAAGAGATAGAAACTTTATGAATCTGTAGCTAAAGTTTCAATGAGACCTATTCTAGTTGTTATGGGTCAAGCTGTGTTCCTCAAAAATTCATATGTTGAAGTCTTAACCCCCAGAACCCCAGAATGTACCTTATTTGGAAATGGAGTCTTTACAGAAATAATCAAGTTAGAATGAGTCTTCTGGGTGAAACTTTATCCAGTATAACTGGTGTTACACAAAGAAGAAATTTAGACACAGACATGCATGTGTACGGGGAGAATTCCATGTGAATATGAAAATGGCTATCTGCAGGAGCACCTGGGTGGCTCAGTGGGTTAAAGCCTCTGCCTTTGGCTCAGGTCATGATCTCAGGATCCTGGGATCGAGCCCCGCATCGGGCTCCCTGCTCGGCGGGGATCCTGCTTCCTCCTCTCTCTGCCTGCTTGTAATCTCTCTCTCTCTCTCTGTCAAATAAATAAATAAAATCTAAAAAAACAAATGAAGATGGCTATCTGCAATGCAAGGAGAGTGACCTGGAACAAATCTTCCCCCACAGTCTTCAGAGGGAACTAATCCTTGACAATGTGCTGATTTCAGATGTCCAGGCTCCAAAACTATGAGACAAATTTCTGTAGTTTAAACCACTCAGTTTGTGGTCTTTTGTTAAAGCAGCCCTAGCAAACCAATACACAGCTTATTATTTGAACAAGTGAGTTATCTAGATCTGTAAGAAGACATAAATGCAATTGCATAAAACATTAACGTCTATTTATCGTATCATTAATAGAGCAAATTGTATATGTACAAATGTTATCCCCTTAAATTCCCTTTTCATGTGGAGGGAGCTCACTTACACCAATAGGTAGCCCTTTAATCAAAACCATTTAGGGACTTAATGTTAGTGTTATCATGGCATTGAATACTGTTCTTTGCTGCTTCTTGGGTCATAGAACAAGACTTGACCACAAGCACAAATGTGGACATGTGCTCAAGACTGGCCAATCATATTATCCCCTGAACCTAGCCATCACAGTCCATCTGGTCTTGAAACGTATTTAAAAGTAAATGCCTCCAAGGGCACCCAGGTGGCTTAGTCATTTAAGCATCTGACTCTTGATTTCGACTCATGGTCTCAGGGTTCTGGGATCAAGCCCCAAGGTGGCTCCATGCTTTGTGAGGGCCTACTTAAGATTCTCTCTCTCTCTCTCTGCCTCTGCCCCTATCCCTGCTCTCTCTTAAATAAATAAATAAAAAGGAAAAAAGTAAATGCCTTCTTACCTTCTAAGAAATCCCTCCCCACCTGTTTTATTAATTTATTTTAAAATGTGTTTCTGTCACTTACAACTGAAATTAAAAAGTTTTATTCAATACATTCTTCAAAAAATTCCTTCAGATTAATACTCCCACTGACTAAGTGTAGATTATAAATCTCAGATTTTCAGAGAGGAGTCATGTGGCTTAATAGAATTAAACATTTAAATGACTCATCTATGATCACACAGCTGTAAGTGGAATTAGAACAAAACTGTAGGCCTTGTAATTGATAAAATAACAAATTAATGAGTTTTGGGAGCTGAAAATAGCAATGAAACTCACCTAAACTAATTCCGTCTAATACTTGAATGCTCTTAATGATATTTCTAATAAATATCAAATTAAAAAGTGTCATGTTTATTATAACACATAGTTTTTCACAGTGATGGGAATAATAAATGATATTTAATTTAAGTATACTAAATAAGGGGTAAGGGATATAGTAAAGCTATTTGACACCAGACATGTGTCCTATAAAATAAGGGATTTGCTTTCCTATGGGGCTTATAAATAGATTTTATGAAGTTCAGAATCTTCAAAAATGGTCCATTTTCTTTATTGGATAGCTAATTACCAGGTTCCTCATGCAGAAATAATTAATATACATAATGATAATGGTAATAATAATACATAATAATAATGATTTCCTATGACAGTTTAAAAATTGATATATAGTACACCAGGCCTTTGCTTTGAGATATACGAAGATATATTTCTTTGATCTGAGAAATCATAAAAAATATATTAAGAACCCTGTCTCTTGCATTAAATAGAGTAATATAGGTGGTATAAGATAATCACTGTACAACAATTGTTCCTTCAGTCCAAATCTAGAATATCTCTTCCCATGTAGTAGAGGAAAAAGTAATATCCAAGGCTGAAGTCTCACACAGATGGAATGTTCTTCAGTTCCAACAAACTAAAGTTAGCATGCTGTAATTGTGTCAACTAGCAAGTCCTTTATTGCATACCTAGTACTGTCGGAGAAATGGCTATGAATCCTGCTCTATTAGATAATTCTTATCAATGCAGAATTCAAATACATTATTTATGAAACAGAGAAAACAATGTTACATGGAATAATTAATTTATAATTGTGTTATATGTATATAAAAATTCAAAAAGTAAAATGTAACGCACATGTATATGCACATATAAACACACACACATATATATGTATATATTTAATCAATTAGGTTTGAATTGAGAACTATACAAAAAACCTTAAGTAAAGTATAAATTGTATTGTAAATCATTTCCAAAACTATAATACAATGATCTGATAGCAGTATATATATAAAATCTCCTGCAAGTTAGAGAAACTATCAGAAATTACTTACAATACAATTTATACCCTAAGCATGATCTACTTAAGGTCTTTGTACACAGCTCTCAAATCTGATTGATTAAATTAGTGTATACAGTATGATTATATGCATATATAATGTTTTTATAAGGTTAGGTTTACAACAAAAATTAAGGAAAATGCCACAACATGAGTATACAACATTAATAAGTTAATCAAGGTCAGCAACATTCAGACAGTAAAGAGAATTATTAAATTGCAACTAACATTTCCATGAACAATTGTAATAAGCAAACTGCACATCCAGTGACAATCTTCAATAGCATTTACCATAGACATCTTTTCACTTGGAGCAAACAGACAGCAATCAATAATCGCCATGGAATACTTGTGTAATCCATTCCACCAGACCGTGTAAGTCTACAGTGACACTGATAAGGCCCCTGCAGTTACTGTTCAGCATGTCTGGTATTGCCCAGAAGGCCCTGGATAAAAAATTTGAGAGTTGTTCATCGAGGTGAAAAAGAATTATGATCTTAACAACTCACAATGTATTTTCTCTTAGGGAGTGAGTTACACCGTAGAAAACATTTTGGAAAGTCACCGAAGGTATGAGTAGACAGTAAATGACAAGATGAAAATAAAACAGTTAATTTGCCCTATGTTAGAACTGAACAGAAATATAAGTCTACAGGGTAAGAAAGAAGAAAAGAGAGAGCAGGGAAAGCTAAGGACCACATTGCAATGCCCAATGACTTTTGCAAACAGGCATGTCATGTTTTATTTGGTCTATCCATACCCAATTTTAAGTTATTTGTATTGCTTTAGGGAGAATATGAGCAGCTTATATTCTCATAGTCATAATTATCCTCCTCATTGATGATGAACTTAGTTTGTCAAATGGCCTCTCTGTATTTGGAGTAAGTTCTTTTCCATAAGTTTCCTCAATGGATCCCTGGAGGGCTAGCTATGATGGCTGTCCAGCAAGGTTAATTACCCTAAATTCTCTAAGAGTAAGCAACATGAAATTCAATTTGGGCTCCCAGTTTGTTTGTTCCCAGTTCCAAAGATAAGCCATGTTTAAGTCCTAGAGAGTAATCTCAGGGAGGTTGAAGATGTTGTTTTCCTTGTTAATCATGTTTCCTCTTGCAATAGTACTGGGGAGATGGGGATTCAAATATAAGACTTTTATAGAGCAATTGCAATGTCATAATGTGTGCTCACAATCCCCTCCTTGGGAAAGCAGATGAGGGGAAGGGATAGGGAAAGGACAGATCGAAAGATGAAATGAGTGTGGTTGTCTGTAACTTTAGGTGAAATCAAAATCAAGAGAGGAAACAGAGATGAAAGTCTGATGGGTGATGGCTCAGGCAAGATTACTAAAGCAGAGAGGGGAATCTAAATAAGACATCAAAGACAAAGTCAGGGCCAGATAAATACAAAAGCAGTCTAAATAGAGATCAAAGAATAAAATTTATTAACAGACAAGTTAATTCTCAATTATCCCAAAAGGTAGGATTTCTGGAATACTGGTTAGAGAGTGTAGACTTAAATTGGTATAATAATGAGCCATCTCACTCCCTTCTTAAATCTATAAACCTCAGTGCATCATGATGGGGACCAGGGATCTGAAGCATAAGCTTTGCTTGGGAACTGCTCATGCACTAAATGGCCTGAGAAATGGAAAGCTCGAGAATGGCAGAGCAAAGTTTAAGGGGGAGTAATGTAGTCAGGAGATGGATCTATCCTTGTCTGATAACATGTTTATTGCATGAAAGCAATGCATATTTGAGAAGACAAGAGCACATGAGCACTCAATGTACCTGAGAGCAAATGTAGTTCCAGTAAGAGACCCTGTATGGCATGACTGATGAGTTCAAATAAAGAACACCAACAGGTAGAGAAAATGTGGCCTATTGAATGACAAATTCTCACCAACTATTTGCTCTTATTGCTACAGGGAAGAGTGAGTGAGGGAAAAGGTGGGGTAGTAAAACAGAAATTCCCTTATAGAAATTCCAAAGGAGCTGAAGTGAGAATATCAGAACAGGGAGGTTTCTTTTGATGTTCCTCAGATTTTGTTCTTTCAACCCAAGGGCTGTAGTAATATCTGTGGTCAACCAGGTACATTTATAAGCCCATCAAGGAGAAAGACTAGCAAACAAATCACGTTTGATCTGTACTTACCTTCCTCACGCTACTTCCTAATCTCTACTATCACTGATCCTTTCTGTTCTCTTAGAACAAGATGTGGGTACTTCAGTATTTATGTTCAGATGGATCTAAAATAAGTAAAGAAATGGGGCGCCTGGATGGCTCAGTCATTAGGCATCTGCCTTCAGCTCAGGTTATGATCCAGGGTCCTGGGATTGAGTCCTGCATCGGGCTCCCTGCTCAGCGGGGAGCCTACTTCTCCCTCTCCCTCTGCCTACTTGTGCTCTCTATCTCCCTGTCAAATAAATAAATAAAATCTTTAAAAATAAAGAAAGAAAGAATATTAATTATACTTTATTCCAATTTAATTTCCCATCTTCCATTTTCCTTCTCACACCGTCCAGTGTATCTCACCAGGGCATGGAGGAGAGTGTATGCTATGCGACAGCATTAGATTATTCAAAACAATACAATTTTTGTAATATAAAAAAATCCATATTTAAATAATATTACTTCTGTCCTCTGTAAGAAAAGCTAAATACCAAAAATGAAATCATCCACCCTTTATGGTTTCTATAAATCCAAATCACAAGTTTTCAATGACTTAATATCATAATATGCTCTGCTTCAACTCAAAGAATTTCTCTCAAGTAATATCTGGATTCCTCTGCATAGCTCTGGCTCCTTCAACATCTTCAGAGTTATATTAATCCTACTCTAAGACTCTCAGAAGTTCCACTTTTATAAAGAACCCCAAATTCAATAGGACCCAGAAGAATATCATCAGCTCTACAACTACACATGTTCTCTCTTAAAAATGCAAAACAATATAGTATTTTCACAAATCATGCTAAGCAAAATTGTGTTTCTAGCAAATGGGACTTAGTATAGTTCATATTGTCATTACAAAGAACACAACAAAGACATCCAGATGGTATTTGGGGAGATGGGAATTAGAGAGGCAGAGCATGTGAAGTGTCTCAAATGCTCTTGTATGCTTTCAAAACCTAAAAGTTTGCAATAATGTCACATCTAGACACCAGCTCTTACTGAGGTTGCCTTTTTTCCCATAGTGCCTTTCTATTACAAGCCTGGATGTCTTCCAACACCAATATCTTAAGTTTCCTTGGTCTCATCCTAAGACGGTCTTACTTAAATGGAACCTCCGTTCCTTTGTGATAGTTGCCTTCTGAACACCTGAGATTTCTGACTTATTCTGCATTCCTCAAGAATCAGAGTCAGTATAACCACAAGACAGCTGCTGTCATCCTTTTTTCCTGCACAGCCTATTACCATCACCCTCTAAAACACAACACACTGGAGTTCAAATCAGAGGGTTCCCTACATTTAAGGGAAGTCTGGAATGAAGAAAATAAAATGTAAGTGAAAAACTTTTACTCAGCCAAGCAAGAGCCCAGTAATTCCCAAGTACAAGTCTCTCAAGGCAAATGCAGATTGAAGAATGTGGCTTAAATTTAAGATAGAATCCTTCTATAACCCACCCATATTTACAGCCTGGAACACCCACCTAGGAACAGCCACCCAGAGAGGAGTTGCCTTTATCAGCAGACCTTCTACACTTACAAGTTACTCACAGGGAAAAAAGGGAGGAAGACAGAGTAAGAGAGCAACACACAGAGATGGGCAAGGAGAAAGAGAAGATAAAGAGAAACACACTCGGAGGGAGTCAGGGGTACCAGAAAGAGAGAAAGAGAGACAGAGAGATTGAGGTTACTATCTTTAGAAGGCAGTTTTAGGATCCTGACTCAAACATTCTCACCACAAAGAAGTAAGAAACAGAATAATCTTTCCATTGGTCTTCTTATTCCTTGATGAGACAGGAAATAGAAGGAAAAAAGTAGACTGCATTTCCTCATATTTAGACAAAGTAACCCAACAGCTAGTGGAACAATGCTGCTCATTACATGCCAGTCCCACCAATTAGATTAACTACTGTTTCTCCTATGAGCAGGGACAAGTAAAGCCGCTCAGAGACAATGAAAGCTGCCTTCTCAGCGTGAAGCTGGAGGACACAATGTCTGCATATATTGCTCTCCTCAAAGAGCCCAAAGGGAATGTGGGGGAAGGTAGAAAGATCTCTGCCACCATACCCACCACTCATTATAATTCCGGGTGGATTGCTGTCATGGATGGTGTGAGTCTGAGGCATGAGCAGAAAGAACTGACTGGGAGGTAGAAATGTTGGAGAATTTTTTGCAGAGGAAGTGACATTTGAAAGATGATTTGAAAGTTAAGTAGGATTTTTATCAGGCAGTCAAGTTGAAAAGGGCATTCCAAGTAATAAAAGCAAAAACTTAGAGATATAGAGTATATACCTCATTTGGCAAACAGGGAATTCAATCAGAAAAGTCTCATGTTATTGGAATTGATGGAGAAATGAAATAACATGTGAACGTGAGTGTACAGGTGTGGGTGGAAAAGGAAATTTGCTCACATATTATGCCACTTTTTAAACGTCACACGAAGGAGCTAGATTTTAATCTTTAGCAATAGGAAATTAATAAAGGATTTTTCAGCATGAGAATGACATAATCTGATCTGTGATTTAGGAAAAAATTCCTCTGGTAGACATGTGGGTGGTGAGGATTGAAGGTTAAACTTGATTCGATCTCAAGGTCTTTCTGGTCCAGGCAATCCCATCCACATCATTGGTGCAATGCTCTCCATCAGGCATGAAGTTCTGTGATCTTTGCATAGGGCAGGACCCTCCAACAACCCTGGGCCTCAGTGACTCTTAGAAATGCTGTAAATGAGGGCTTGACCAATCTAAGAAATGGCATTAGGAGTTACCAATGTTTCACATAATGGGCCAAAGACAACAAATAAGATCTAGACCAATGTTAACATGGCTCAGAGATTCGAAGTGAAAACCTGACTGGTAAATGTAATCTCCCCTAATCTTTGTGCCTAATGACCAGCTATAAGATAGCTCATGACCCGGGGAAGTACTACCCACCTGAGAGTGCTTGGTAATTTATGCGGGTATTTTCAATGACCAAAATCACCAGGAAGTGCTGCTTTTAGTGAACAAGGTTCTGGGATACAAAACTTCCCAAAATGTATAGGACAGGATCTTAATAATAATCATCATTAATACTGTGCCACACACAAAATGCCAATAGTTGTCCTGTGAGAAACATTGTTATATCAATATTTACTAAAATGTGTTCTGTGGAACATTTTAATCTGAGGAAATTCTATGAAAAACAAGCCAGCAACTCAAAAAAAAAACCAATACCAGTGTATTGTGCTAGGTGTGTTTGGTCAATTCTGAATACCTCATCTCTTCTGAGAAAATCCTTTTATACATTGCATATTAAAAATCTTTTTATACATTGCATATTAAAAACACGTTCTGTTTAACTTTGTATAATCCAATGTTTCTTTTCTTTCTTTCTTTCTTTTTTGCTGTATAGAAACCATCTTCCTAATCCAATGTTTGTTAAATATATTTCTCTGTAACAACCCACAGACCACTTTCAGAAATGGCTCAAGAAATACAGAATTCCAGACCACATCCCAGATTTTGCGTTTCTAACTAGCTCTGAGAGTAACACTGTTACTACTGGTGGGAGGATTATACTCTGGGCAGCAAGGGAGACTCTTGGTTCTCAGCCCTTTCTGTGATTAGAATGGACTAGGGATCTTAATATATATATATATATATATATATATATATATATATATATATATATATCTCCCCATTGCTGGAGATTGTGGTGAAACTTGTGCATCAACATTAAAAAAAAAAGCCCTGAACAACTCCCTAGGTGATTTTTTTCCTTTTCTTTTTTTATTAACATATAATGTATTATTTGCTTCCCAGCCACCCCACGCCTCTCACCTCCCTCCCCTCCAGCAACCCTCAGTTTGTTTCCTGAGATTAAGAGTCTCTTAAGGTTTGTCTCCCTCTCTGGTTTCATCTTGTTTCATTTATCTCTCCCTTTTCCTATAATCCTCTGACTTGTTTTTCAAATTCCTCATATCAGTGAGGTCATATAATAATTGTACCTCTCTGATTGATTTATTTGACCTAGCATAATACCCTGTGGTTCCATCCATGTTGTTGCAAATGGCAAGATGTGCTGTTTTTTTTTTTTAATGGCTGGATAATATTTCATTGTATTCATTTCATTTCATTGTATTCATCTTCTTTATCCATTTCTCTGTTGATGGACATACAGGCTCTTTCCATACTTTGGCTAATGTGGACATTGCTGCTATAAACATTCGGGTGCACATGTCCCTTTGGATTACTACCATTTGTATCTTTAGGGTAAATACCCAGTAGTGTGATTGCTAGGTCATACGGTAGCTCTATTTTCAACTTCTTGAGGAAACTCCATTCTGTTTTCCAGAATGGCTACACCAGCTTGAATTCCCACCAACAGTGTAGGAGGATTCCCCTTTCTCCACATCCTC
Source organism: Ailurus styani (assembly GCA_002007465.1). Classification (NCBI taxonomy): domain Eukaryota; kingdom Metazoa; phylum Chordata; class Mammalia; order Carnivora; family Ailuridae; genus Ailurus; species Ailurus styani. The sequence goes on from LNAC01000554.1 coordinate 909,686, forward strand.
ACCAACACCTGTTGTTTCCTGACTTGTTAATTTTAGCCATGCTGACTGGTATGAGGTAGTATCTCACTGTGGTTTTGATTTGTATTTCCGTGATTCTGAGTGATGTTGAGCATTTGCTCATGTGTCTGTTGGCCATTTGGATGTCTTCTTTGCAGAAATACCTGTTCATGTCTTCTGCCCATTTCTTAATTGGATTATTTGTTCTTTGGGTGTTGAGTTTGATTAAGTTCTTTATACATATTGGATACTAGCCCTTTATCTGATATGTCATTTGCAAATATCTTCTCCCATTCTTTTGGTTGTCTTTTGGATTTGTTGACTGTTTCCTTTGCTGTGCAAAAGCTTTTGATCTTGATGAATAGTTCATTTTTGCCCTTGCTTCCCTTGCCTTTGGTAATGTTTCTAGGAAGAAGTTGCTCTGGCTGAGGTGAAAGAGGTTGCTGCCTGTGTTCTCCTCAAGGATTTTGATGTCTCACACTGAGGTCTTTCATCCACTTTGAGTTTATTTTTGTGCATGGTGTAAGGAAATGGTCCAGCTTCACTATTCTGCATGTGGCTGTCCAATTTTCCCAATACCATTTGTTGAAGAAACTGTCTTTTTTCCATTGGACATTTTTTCCTGCTTTGTCAAAGATTCATTGACCATAGAGTTGATGGTCCATTTCTGGGCTCTCTATTCTGTTCCATTGATCTATGTGTTTGTTTTTGTGCCAGTACCACACTGTCTTGATGATGACAGCTTTGTAATAGAGCTTGAAGTCCGGAATTGTGATGCTGCCAGCTTTGCTTTTCTTTTTCAACATTCCTCTGGCTCTTCAGGGTCTTTTCTGCTTCCATATAAATTTTAGGATTATTTGTACCATTTCTTTGAAAAAAGCTGATGATATTACGATAAGGATTGAATTAAATGTGTAGATTGCTCTAGGTAGCATAGACATTTTCACAATATTTGCTCTTATAATCCATGAGCATGGAATGTTTTTCCATTTCTTTGTGTCTTCCTCAATTTCTTCCTCAATTTCTTAGAGATTCTTCACCTCTTTGGTTAGATTTATTCCTAGGTATCTTATGGTTTTAGGTGTAATTATAAATGGGATTGACTCCTTGTGTTCTCTTTCTTCTGTCATGTTGTTGGTGTATAGAAATGCAAATGATTTCTGTGCATTGATTTTATATCCTGCCACTTTACAGAATTCCTGTATGAGTGCTAGCAGTTTGGGGGTGGAGTCTTTTGGGTTTTCCACATAAAGTATCCTATCATCTGCAAAGAGTGAGAGTTTGACTTCTTCCTTGCTGATTTGGATGACTTTTATTAATTTTTTTTTGTTGTTGTTGTTGTCTGATTGCTGAGTCTAGGACTTCTAGTACTATGTTGAATAGCAGTGGTGATAGTGGACAGCCCTGCCATGTTCCTGACCTTAGGGGAAAAGCTCTCAGTTTTTCCCCATTGAGAATGATATTTGCTGTGGGTTTTTCACAGATGGTTTTGATGATACTGAGGTATGTATACTCTATCCCTACACTGTGAAGAGTTTTGATCAAGAAAGGGTGCTGTACTTTGTCAAATGCTTTTTCAGCATCTATTGAGAGGATCATATGGTTCTTGTTCTTTCTTTTATTAATATCTTGTATCACATTGATTTGCAGATGTCTAACCAACCTTGCATCCCAGGAATAAATCCCACTTGGTCGTGGTGAATAATCCTTTTAATGTACTGTTGGATCATATTGGCTAGTATTTTGGTGAGAATTCTTGCATCCATGTTCATCAGGGATATTGGTCCATAATTTTCCTTTTTGATGGGGTCTTTGTCTAATTTTGGGATCAAGGTAATGCTGGCCTCATAAAATGAGTTTGGAAGTTTTCCTTCCATTTCTATTTTTTGGAGCAGTTTCAGGAGAATAGATATTAATTCTTCTTTAAATGTTTGGTAGAATTCCCCTGGGAAGCTGTCTGGCCCTGGGCTCTTGTTTTTTGGGAGATTTTTGAAGACTCCTTCACTCTCCTTACTGGCTATGGGTCTGTTCAGGTTTTCTATTTCTTCCTGGTTCAGTTTTGGTAGTTTTTACATTTCTGGGAATGTATCCATTTCTTCCAGATTGTCAAATTTGCTCGTGTAGAGTTGCTCATAATCTTATAATTGTTTTTATTTCTTTGGTGTTTGTTGTGAGCTCTCCACTTTCATTCATGATTTGATTAATTTGGGTCCTTTCTCTATTCTTCTTGATAAGTCTGGCCAGTGGTTTATCAATCTTATTAATTCTTTCAAAGAATCAACTCCTAGTTTCGTTGATCTGTTCTACTGTTCTTTGGTTTCTATTTCATTGATTTCTGCTATGCTCTTTATTATTTCTCTTTTCCTGCTGGGTTTAGGCTTTATTTGTTCTTCTTTCTCCAGCTCTTTTAGGTGTAGGGTTAGTTTGTGTATTTGGGACTTTTCTTGTTTCTTGAGAAAGGCTTGTATTTCTATATACTTTTCCTCTTAGTACTGACTTTGCTGCATCCCAAAGGTTTTGAACAGTTGTGTTTTCATTTTCATTTGTTTCCATGAATTTTTTAAATTCTTCTTTAATTTCCTGGTTGACCCATTCATTCTTTAGTAGGATGCTCTTTAGCCTCCATGTATTTGTGTTATTTCCAACTTTCCTCTTGTGATTGAGTTCAAGTTTCAAAGCATTATGGTCTGAAAACATGCAGGGAATGATCCCAATCTTTTGGTACCTGTCGAGACCTTGTTTGTGACCCAGGATGTGACCTATTCTGGAGAATGTTCCATGTGCACCAGAAAAGAATGTGCATTCTGTTGCTTTGGGATGGAATGTTCTGAATATATCTGTGATGTCCCTCTGATCCAGTGAGTTACTTATTTTCTTGTTATTTATTTATCTTTTGATTAGATGATCTGTCCATTTCAGTGAGAGGGGTGTTACCGTCCCCTACTATTATTGTATTATTGTCTATGTGTTTCTTTGATTTTGTTATTAATTGGCTTATATAATTGACTACTCCCATGTTAGGGGCATAGATATTTAAAATTGTTAGAACTTCTTGTTGGACAGATCCTTTTAGTACGATGTACTGTCTTCCCTCATCTTTTAGTTTAGGTTTTGGTTTAAAATCTAATTTCTCTGATATAAATATTGCCACCCCAGCTTTCTTTTGATGTCCATTAGCATGGTAAATGGCTTTTTAACCCTTCACTTTAAATCTGGAGGTGTCTTTGGGTCCAAAATAAGTCTCTTGCAGACAACACATCAATGGGTCTTGTTTTTTTATCCATTCTGATACACTGTATCTTTTGGTTGGGGCATTTAACCCATCTTCATTCAGGGTAACTACTGAAAGATATGAATTTAGTGCCATTGTATTGCCCATAAGGTGACAGTTACTGTATATTGTTTCTGTTCCTTTCTTGTCTATGTTACTTTTAGGCTCTCTCTTTGCTTAGAGGACCCCTTTCAATATTTTCTGTAAGGCTACTTTGGTGTTTGCAAAGTCTTTTTAGTTTTTGTTTGTCCTGGAAGCTTTTTATCTCTCCTTATATTTTCAGTGAGAGCCTAGCTAGATATAATACTCTTGGCTGCATATTTTTCTCTTTTAATGCTCTGAATATATCATGGCAGTCCTTTCTGGCCTACCAGGTCTCTGTGGATAGGTCTGGTGCCAATATAATATTTCTACCATTGTACGTTACAGACCTCTTGTCCCAAGCTGCTTTCAGGATTTTCTCTTTGTCTCTGAGACTTGTAAGTTTTACTATTAGATGATGAGGTATGGACCTATTTTTATTGATTTTGAGGGGGGGTTCTGTGTGCCTCCTGGATTTTGATGTTTCCCCAATTAGGAAAGTTTCTCAGTATTATTTGCTCCAATATATCTTCTGCCCCTCTCTCATTCTTTTTCTTCTGGGATCCCAATTTTTCTAATATTGTTTCATCTTATGGTATCACTTATCTCTCAAATTTTCTCCTCGTGATCCAGTAGTTGTTTATATCTCTTTTTATCAGCTTCTTTATTCTCCATCTTTGGTCTTCTGTATCACTAATTCTGTCTTCTGCCTTATTTACCCTCAGCAGTAAGAGCCTCCATTTTTTATTGCACCTCATTAATAGCCTTTTTTACTTCAATTTGTTAGATTTTAGTTCCTTTTTTTTTCCTCCAGAAAGGGATTCTCTGGTACCTTCTATGCTTTTTTTAAACCCAGCTAGTTTCTTTATAATTATCATTCTGAACTATAGTTCTGACATCTTACTAATGTCTGTATTCATTAGGTCCCTGGCAGTCAGTACTGCCTCTTGTTCTTTTTTTTTTTTTTTGAGGTGAGTTTTTCTGTTTTGTCATTTTTTCCAGAGAAGAATAGAAGAATGAGAGAACAAAATGATGAAAGGGTAACAACAACACCAGAAAATTATACACTAAACGAATCAGAACAGACCTACAACTGTAGGGAGGGGGGAGAAAGAAAGAAAGAAAGAAAAAGAATATGATCAGGCTGGTGAATAGAACAGAGCCACACACTAGATTTTGGGTATATTTTCATCTGTTAGAAGAAACTGCCTCCCAAAATTTTAAAGAAACAAAAACATATATATATATAAATAAGGGTAAATACAATGAAGGGATGGAATATGATTGTAGAGATGAAAATTAAAAAAGATTTTTAAAAAGAGAATTGATAAGATAAGAACCTGGTTGAAAAAAGAAAGAAAGAAAAAAAAAGGAACAAATGTGATCAGGCAGGAGACTAGAACAAAGCCATACACTAGATTCTAGATTTAGGGTATATTTTGGTCTGTTAGAAGAAACTGTATCCCAAAATTTTAAAGAAAGAAAGAAATAAACACACACGCACACACACACACACACACAAAATAAGGTTAAATAAAATAGAGGGATAGAATATGACTGCAAAAATGAAAATTAAAAAGGATTTTTTAAAAAGGTATTGATAAGATAAGATGTGGATTAAAATAGGAAGGAGGAAAATTCTAAAAAAGAAAAAGGAAAAAAATAAAGAAAATTAAAAAAATTTAACTTTGAAAGACTAAAGAATCATGAGAAAAAAACATGAATTCTATGTGCTGCATTCCCCTAGCTCTGGAGTTCTGCAGTTCTCATTGATCAGAGAACTTGGTCTTGGCTGGATGTTCTTGTTGATCTTCCGGGGGAGGGGCCTGTTGTAGTGATTCTCAAATGTCTTTGCCCGAGGCGGAATTGCACCGCCCTTGCCAGTGGCCAGGCTGGGTGGTTTTGCTTTTGCACTTTCCATATAGCTTTGGAGGAGGAGAATTAAGATGGCGGCCTCCCAATCTCCAACCCAGAGGAGCTGAGAGCTCAGAGCCCCATTCTTCAGTGCGCCCTCAGAGAAAAACAGTCAATCCCTCCAATCTCCCTGGTCTCTGGCTGCACTCCGAGCTCATCCGGCCTGTGAATGAGCATTTCTATCTCTGGCACACGGCCCCGTTTGGAGTCTCCAAACCCAGCAGATTCCTGCAGCGTGCTCCTGCACTGCTCCTCCTGGAGGAGGAAGGAGGGGGTCCCTCTGGATCTGTCATTTGTGGAGTCCCTGCTCAAAGAGCAGTGGCCCGACTGTGCCTTGGATCACAGTTTAAGGTAATCCTGAGCTGAGAGACCCCTCCTCAGCTTGGCTCCATCTCTGCAGCTGGCTTCTCTGCTTCGATAGCTGGGAGCTCTGTCGTGCTCAGACACCCCTGGTTTTTTGGTGTCCCTGCGGGTCCAGAGACCACACTGTTCCCATGAGGGCTTCACCCCCCACTTAGCCTCTGGAGCAACATCCCTCAGTGGAGCAGACTTCTAAAAGTTCTGATTTTGTGCTCCGCTGCTCTTCAACTTGCTGGGAGCCATCCCCTCCCCCGCGCAGCCTATCTTCCCATATATCGCCTCAGATTCACTTCTCCACAAGTCCTACCTTCCAGAAAGTGGTCTCTTTTCTGTTCCTAGAATTGCTGTTATTCTTCTCTTCAATCTCCTGTTGAGTTTGTAGGTGTTCAGAATAGTTTGATAACTATCTAGCTGAATATCTGGGACCAGACTATATTTAGGTCTCCTACTCCTCTGCCATCTTGCTCCTCACCCCCTAGGTGGTTTTAATATCCATCCAGGTTGACAAATGAATTACTTTGAATTGTTACTTCTTTTTATTTAATGGGTACCCATTTATCATGACCAATACCAATAGCTTTTATTTTTTGTTAATTTACCTATTTAGAAGAGGTCTGAGTTTGAATAAGTATAATCAGCATTATAAGCAAAAAAAAATCTGGATTATAATATTTTCAGGTCTATTTTCAGATCTCAGAGCAACCTCAGGCTTTTGTCTCTCAAGTTTCACTTTTCTCATTTGAGAAATGACAAAAGAAGTTGGCATTGATTTATCACATGGTGATAATGACTTGAAAGAGAAATAGATCTTATGTTTAGTGGAGCACACTTTAAAGAGCCATTGCAAAGAGTCTGTGGGTAAAAGAATGACATGTTTAGGCCTGTGTTTTGAAAAACTACTCTACCAAAATATCTGTTAGAGAATTGAATTCAGCAAAGTGGAGGTGTGGAGAACAGTGTTAGGAGAGCATTTCACATGTCCGGACAAGAGATTATGAAGCTTTAAAGAGAAATGAAGCCGTGTATGCAGGTAGAAGGAAATGAATCAATTAGAAATATTTTGGGCTTAGTCTTGCTTAGATGTTACAGGAGAGGAAATGTAATTTTCCCTTTACCCGTCTAAGTTCTTGGCTGAGATCCACCCTATAATAAAAAGATTAATAGGAGAAAAGCAAATAGAAATTTAATAATGTGTACACCTCCTCTGTACATGGGAGAGACACAGGAAAATTGAGTAACTCTGAAATGTACTAAGCTATCACCTTAAATACTATCTTCAGATAAAGATAAAAATACTGTTGAGTGGGGGAGCCAATTTGAGGGGCTATCAGGAAAAGCCCCTTAAAACTGAAATCTCTTAAAAGCATAAAGTTAAACAAAAATTAAAATGGCTGCACTCATGCTTTAGGGAAGCTTGATTTTAAACTAAGTAACCTTTCTCCTCTCTTCTACAACCTCCCCTACTTCCTTCTTAGCCTTTGTTTCAGGAACCTGGTACCATCCTGAAGATATGATCAATGAGGCTGGCAGCAGTACAAAATTCCTGTTGAAACCAGCTAGATTTTCTATTTCTCTGTAAACCCCCACCCCCAAACCCCTCCTCTGGATAGCTTCAAGTTTTTGGAGGCCATAGTCAGCTTCAGCTTCCTTTGCCCAACAAAGTAATAAAGCTACTGTTCCTCTCTATCCTAAACTCTCTTCACAGTATATTTTGGTTCCCAAGCAAGGAGATTGGTTTTCAACAACAAAACAAGGGTATGGTTATCACGTAGCTTTTAGACCTTGCCTTCTTCATTGATAAGAGTTTGAAGAGATTTAGTCATTCTCCTCTTCCTGCTACAAGAGAAGGAAACACCCTTGCAAATGGAGATCTGTCTTATAAATGTTAATGTACCTTATAAAAGGGTAACTGTTACTTGGTTTTCAGAGTTTTTTCTGTTTCTTATTTCTCAAAGAGTAATCAGCTCAAGGGGCATATTGTAGGATGATAATTCTGTTCCCCTTCTATGTTTATTGTCATAAATGCAGAGAGTGAAGTAATGGACAATTTTACAAATAGCGCCCAGATTTTTTTTTTCTTGGAAAGCTAAAATACAGAAGGAGAGATAATTTAGGAGATACAGATTTGGATATCTATATCTATATCTATATATATACACACACATATATATCTAAATATCTATATCTATATCTATATCTATCTATCTATCTATCTATCTATCTATCTATCTATCTATATTTTTTTAAGAATAGGTACTTAAAAAATAGGTATTTAAGTCTATGGCCATACCACCCTGAACATGCCTGATCTCCTCTGGTCAGAAGAGATAAGCAGGGACCAGCCTCATTAATACTTGGATGGGAGACCACTTAGGAATTATGGTTGTCACTGGCTTAAAAAAAAAGGTGAATAAAACTATAAAAGTTTAGATATCTTCCCAAGGAGAGAAAATAAATAGATGAAAGGAAAACACTAAGAATGAAACCAACATGTTAACAAATGCTTAACAGTTCTACCCTAAGAAAACTCTTAACCTGATGGATTTATGAGCCTGTCTTACAGAAATTTAACTGAACACTGGTAAGACCAGCTAAGACTAGAACTGGGAAGAATTCTTGCACTTGTGCAGAAGGGAACAAGAATGAACAAAAGTAACCTCTCTGATGACAAACCCCAAGATCTCCCTGCATTGGTCATACTTAACGCTGATATTCTTTGAATATCTGTCCTAAGAAGAGGCATGATTTCTTATAGTGCATGCCCCCAAAAGGGGCCACCTCTCTTTGTGGCTATAGCCAGTCAGCATATTCCATATTCTGACCCTTTGCCCTTATATACACTCAATCCTAACTCTTTGAGGAGGTTTGAGAAATATTCCCTCTCCTTGCTTGGTGCCTTGCAATAAAACCCCTTTTCTCTACTCCAAAACCTGGTATCAGTGTTTGGCTTACTGTACATTAGGCAAAGGAACAATGAGAAACCTCCATGTAAGTGATGAAAAGCAAGTGAAGGTAAGAAAGTAGAATAATCAGAGGAGGAGGAAACCACAAAAAACCAACATGGAAAGATTTTTCAATACAGAGGTAGGAGGTAACAGAATCAGTGTGCAGAGAGAAGTCACAGAATGAGAATAAAACTCATTGTTATAACTACCAAGAATCTACTCCTGACCTGTAAGAGATGTATTTCCTACCATGAAGGAAACTATAGTCAGATTAAGGGGTGAAAGAGAGTGGGAACCAGGCTGTAAAATGAAGGCAATGAAAAATAATCCTGAAAGAGTCATGAGAAGGTTTTTCCAGGGATGTATTTTAGGGCAAGAGGCAAGGGTGTGATATGGCACTGGGGGCAGGGCTTGGGAGGAGATATAAGAACTTATTGGAAGAGAAATCAGTGGGAGGAAAGGTAGAAAGTCCCATTGCTCTGGAAAAGGAGGGATTTTCTGGCTAATGATGAAGATGCTTCTTCATCTGTCAAGAAGAAGCAAGTATGTAAAAAAAAAGTTTGGAGTATTTTTTTGTAGGAAATATGAATAAGAGTGCTGAATAGTAAAGGTCCAGCTGATGTTTAACAATTTAATTTGTATTTGACCAGAGGGGCACAGGCCTCTGATATTTTTTTACCTAATGGTGTCACCCCGGGAATCTTGGAGAGAAATATTATTGATTAATCTAACTAGATTTCCTGCTTATTTTGAGTAGAAAAGGATAGAGAAGAAATACGTATGACATTAATAAGAATACATTTTCTCTGTGTATTAAAAGGTATTTTTAAAAAGAATCACAAATCTGGGGCACTGGGGTGGCTCAGTCGGTTAAGTGTCTGACTTTGGTTTAGGTCATGATCTTGGGGTCCCAGGATCAAGTTCTGCATTGGGTTCCTTGCTCAGCGGGGAGTCTGTTTCTCCCTCGGCCCCTCCTTCTGTTCATGCTCTCTCTTTCTCTCTCAAATAAATAAGTAAAATCTTAAAAAACAAAAATCCCAAATAAACACCTTCAGCATTCCATCCTCTTCATGACCACAGAACAGATGACAAGAGATATTAGAGGCATTCAATTAGAATTGGGTCATTAGTTCAGTAACCAACCTACCGTTGATGTGAGTGTGAAAGCTCTTGTCATCCGAGGGGAAAAATAATCCCTGTCATCAATTTGCTAAAAGAGTGATTTTGACACCTCCTCAAATACTTCAAAAAGAATTTTCAAGTGATTTATTACCTGTCATAACAGATTCAGGCTCATACTCTGAATACACCTTACTCAGTGTCAATCTAATCTGCAAAAGAAGTTTCATGGACAGGGAGGAAGAAAATAAGGAAAGGGGAAATTAACTATAAATATGGCAAATTTGATTTCTCATTGCTCAAGTGTCTACTCTTATAGCATACCTGAATAGAAGTTCAGAAAATAGGAGAGCCCAAAGGAAAGCATTATGGTAAATAAAGAAAACAACATGCAAAGTCTCTATTCCAATTTGCAATTCTTTCACCTCATGAGATTTTACTGAAAATAAGATGAACAATTAGGGTTGATTTCATAGTAATTTTTGAGGCTATAGTGTCCCTATATTGATTACAGTCATAATCACTTGTTTATTCATCTGCCTGGGAATCAATTATATTTCCATTGTAAACACCCACTCCATCCCTCCCCTTTTTAGTAGATGTGGTCTTTTTGAGGGGAGGAGGGAAATCCTGGGGTGAAAAAAATCATATAGAAAGAAATGGAAGCCATTTGCTTTTAGGATCTTTTCTTGATAAATGGCCTTGCCGAGACGAAGTCTAAGGGAGAGAAGATTTCACAAAGAGCTGATATGTTGAAATAACTAAATAATACCATCAGAATCCCCCCATCTCTTCATCTTTCCATCATTATGGCAATTTATATAACACAAAGGATGAAGAGCACGGTTTTCTGGTCTTAACTTCTCCAGTTGTCTTCTCTTACCTTTCCAAGACTTATTCCTTTACCAAAAATGTGGGCACTGGGCTTTGAAGAATGAAGTTACTAAATTTCACTTCTTTGAGGGGTTGTTCTTGTGGAACTATGAGTATTAAAAATATGACAAAGGTTTTCTAAAATAATTTTTTAGAAAAACAGAGAGGGGCGCCTGGGTGGCTCAGTCATTAAGGTCTGCCTTCAGCTCAAGTCATGATCCCGGCGTCCTGGGATCAAGCCTCATGTTGGGCTCCCTGCTTGGTGGGAAGCCTGCTTCTCCCTCTCCCACTCCCCCTGCTTGTGTTTCCTCTCTTGCTGTATCTCTCTCTGTAAAATAAAGTAAAATCTTAAAAAAAAAAAGAAAAACAGATATGTGGAATATTCAGATAAACTATGATTTCAACAGTAGTATTGACTTCTATCTCTTGAGAAATCATGGGAAAATTGAGGGAAGGCAGCTAGCCAACATTAATTCAGAACATATTTCTTTAATATTGTTTAAAATGTATTTGGAAATCATGTTAAAAAGTGATGCTATGATTCCAACATTTATAGTTTAGTTCTATAAAGAAGTTAAAGTCACCCTTCTCAATCCTCTATACCCAGGAGCAAATACAATTAACAAGTTGGATGCATATTCTCAAATTTTTCCTTGAACTCACAGAAGCATATTCATATTTGTAATATACTTGCACTTGCTAATCCTCCAAGTCCATTTCTCTATTCATTGGAATCAGGGAATCCCTAAGACTTTTTTTTTTAACCAAATGATTATAAGTGAAACAACAGTAGTCTAGTTACAGACATGGCCCAATTAGATTGGCAACACCTACTTTGTATTTCTGGGACACATTTTGGAATACTCCCTCCTTGAACCCAGTTTCTGTGTTGTGAGGAGCACCTGCCTTGTGGAGAGGTTATATGTAGGCAGTATATTCAACAGGTCCAGCTAAGCTTCCTTCCATCCAACAATCAACTTCAACTGCCATCCATGTGAATGAGCCATCTGGGACATCCATCCCAGTGATGTCTTAAATTACTATAGTCAGAACTCTCATTTTAATGGAGTTATTTGAGAAAAATCCAAGAAAGGATGGCTCAGTTGAGCCCAGCGAACCCACAGAATCATGAAAACAACCAGTGAATTTTTATATTAAGCCACTAAATTTGGGAGTGGATCATTATGCAGCAACAAATAACCAAAGCAGCCTTTTTTTTCACATTTTAACATTGTTACTATTAGAATTACAATGAATGTGGTAACAGAAGGCATCATTCATAATTTGCAATAATAAATTTCTCTTCTGGTAGTACATAAGTTAATGGTGCTACAGGTAATGCACTGTAGTGTTTTAGATTTAGGGAAATATATTTCTTTAAGATGCCACAAATGAGGAAAAGACAAACAAACAAACAAACAAGAAAACAATGCCATGAATGAAAGTCCTAGCAGGTGTGATGGTTGAGATGTGTTGGTGTGTGTGAGGAGGATTAGAAAATAGATTATACAGACCCCAAATATCTAGGGTTTCAGGATTGAACATGCACAGGAAAAAAGAGAAGAATACAGAATAGGGTATCAAGAAGCATAAAAATAAATCATCTATGCCAATTTATAAGCCAAAGTGTTTGTAAGAAGGCAGGGGAAATATTAGGCACACTGATTCGAAGTTAAAATGTTATATTCCAAAATGATCGGTATACTAAAGTGTAGTCTCCTAGTTATCTGTTAAATTTCATAAACTGTGAGAACTTGAACAAGTTATGTCATCTCAGATTTCAGCTGCTATGTCTGAAAAGTAAAAAAAAAAAAGAACATTCCTTCACAAAGTTATCCTATGAAAAAATGCTTATGAAGGATTTCACAATGTAAATTGATAATCGATGCAAGAGATTTTTGTTAATATTATTAAAGTGAACAGCAATGGCTTAGAATGAATCATATCCCATACTCTGGGCCAGAATTTAGTCTAGAACTCAACTCAATTTCTCAATCTTCTCCTTATTCTAAAACATTTAACCTGTAAACTCTAGTCTCATATTTAGCTTACAGGGATGCAAAAATTCCTAGGAAAACATAAGCATATCAAATACAGTATATATAAAATGATATAGTATATATTTATTATATATAGATATATATTTTTATATATTTATTATATATAAGTGTATATTTTATATATTTATATTATAAATAATATAAGTATATATTTACATATACTTATATATAAATAATATAAATATATATTTATATGTAAGTGTATATAAAAACTATATATATATATTAAAATGTGCCATGATTAAGTGGAGTGTATCTCAGGAATAGTCTATCCCTTGGGCGCCTGGGTGGCTCAGTGGGTTAAAGCCTCTGCTTTCGGCTCAGGTCATGATCTCAGGGTCCTGGGATCGAGGCCCGCATCGGGCTCTCTGCTCAGCAGGGAGCCTGCTTCCCCCCCCTCTCTCTCTGCCTGCCTCTCTGCCTCCTTGTGATCTCTCTCCCACTGTGAAATAAATAAATAAAATCTTTAAAAAAAAAGGAATAGTCTATCCCAGAAATTAATCAAATTTTAAAAATCAAACATTATAATTCACCATACACACTGATTTAAAAAGAAAAATTATATGATCACCTTGCTAGATGCAAAAATAAATTATTTGACAAAATTCAATATCTATTCATGACCAGCATCCTGCTGCCAAAAAAATTTTCCCAATACCTAGGAATAGAGGGAAACTTCCCCACAGTAGTAATAAAGCATATCTACAAAAATCCTACAGCTAAAATCATACTTCATTTTACCCTAAGATCAGAAACAAGGCAATGACATCTATTCTAACCACTCATATTCAAGATCGTACTGCATATCATACTCAGTTCAGTACAATGGTGAAAGAGATAAAAACAGAGATTGGAAAGGAGGGTGTAAAACTACTTTTCTCCTGGGGCACCTGGGTAGGTCAGTTGATTAATCTTCCAACTCTTATTTCGGCTTCTGTTATGATCTTAGGGTCATGAGATTGAGCCCTGCCTCAGGCTCACTGGTTAGGTGTGGAGCCTGCCTAAGGTTCTGTCTGTCCCTCTCATTCTCTAAAAAAACCCTGCTTTTCTCCTCACAAAAATGACATTACTGAATGTACAGAAATTCCAAAAGATGCACAAAAATATTAACTGAATATTTATATAATTTGAAAAATGAAATTAAATGGTACCATTTGTAATTGTATCAAAATGCATAAATGTAACAGAATATGTGCAAGAAACATGCAAAATTTGTGTGACCCAAACTACAAAATATTTATGAGAGAAATCAAATCTGGTTTTAAACTGGTATGAAAGTCATCTGCGGAAATTTTCAAAAATATAAAGTTTCCTGGGGTGCTTGGGTGGCTCAGTTGTTGGACATCTGCCTTTGGCTCAGGTCATGATCCTGGGGTCCCTGGGATCTAGCCCTGAATTGGGGGGCTCCCTCCTCAGCAGAAGCCTACTTCTCCCACTTCCATTCCCCCTGCTTATATTCCCTCTCTCGTTCTCTCTCTCTCTCTCTGTCAAATAAATAGATGAAATCTTTAAAAAAAAATAAAATAATGGACGCCTAGATGGCTCAATCGGTTAAGCTGCTGCCTTTGGCTCAGGTCATGATCTCAGGGTCCTGGGATCGAGTTCCGCATCAGGCTCCCTGCTCGGCAGCGAGCCTGCTTCCCCCTCTCTCTCTGCCTTCCTCTCTGCCTACTTGTGATCTCTCTCTGTCAAATAAACAAATAAAAACTTTAAAAAAATAATTAAAAATAAATAAATAAATAAATAAATAAATAAACAAACAACTTCCTGACTTCTCTCTGGGTCTCCTAATGACAATCTTTGAAAATAAAGCCTAATTATCTGTACGTGAAGGTAATTGTCCTACAGACAGGTCTGCATCCAGATATAAATGTTATTATATCACTGAACTAAAGTAGGGTTATATTTTCTATTAGTTTGAAAAGAGGCTTTTATTCCTTCTCTCTTCCCACCAAGTACCTCTTCAATGTGTTTCTTGTTTCCCTGAGCTTTTATTTTTTTCTAAGATTGTCTTTCTTTTACGTAGAGAGAGAGTGAGAGGAGGGGCAGAAGGAGAGGAAGAGAGAATTCCAAGCAGACTCCACACTGGGCATAGAGCCCAATGTAGGACTCCATGCTGGACTCGATCCCATGACCCTGAGATCATGATCTGTGCCAAAACCAAGAGTCAGTCGCCCAACCAACTGAGCCACCCAGGAGCCCCTCTTGTTCCCCCAAGCCTTTAGCAGATGCCTATAACTAATAAATAAATGCTGACTTGAGTAGAGTGTGTTCACAGCAAGCACCAGTGAAAGGGTAGGAACTAAAAAGAAAATGATATTTGGAGGATCCTGGTATTCAGCGAGGTTCTATTTCTTTGTCACTCTAAAATTATACTCTGACTTGCAATCCAGAGTCCCACAAACTTGCTGAGAGCAGCAACGCAGTAGCCACCACACATGGAATCAAACTGTGGCCAGAGCAACATCTGGTGATGAGCAGAGAGGTCTCTGGAAAGATGCAAAAAGACTGCATGGATAGCCATCACACTAAGTTAATTATCATTAATGGGTTTGAGAGAGAAAGAAATGGGGATGGGAGACAATCTCAATGGCATGGGTGCTGGGGTGGCTCACAAAACATTCATGGAGAAGTTGCTCTCAGTTTGTGAGACAGGCAATTTTCAAAGACTTCGTGTCTTTTAAGAGTTCCAAGTTTCTCACAAACCCTGGGGGGGGGATGGAGAATTTAAAGAGTATTAAATTGTACACCTGAAACTAATATTACACTGTGTGTTAACTAACCAGAATTTAAATAAAAACTTAAAAAATAACAAAAAATGAAGAGGATTAAATAAGGGTCAGAAAGACTTGATTCTGACTCTTGTTCTGCTTCTAGGTGACTGTAATCTTAGCTGTTTCATTACACCTCTTTTGTCTTTATTTTCCTGCTCTCTAAAATGAGTGGATAGAATGAGTGGAAATTATCTTTAAGTTCCTATACTGGACCAAAAAAAGTCTGTACTTAAAAGTATGGGATGTTTATACCGAATGAAAGGTACACAAAACTGAGATTTGGGTGAATAAGAAGTGTGTCACTCACCTCTTGAAAATGGACACCAAATCTTAAGAAAATTCTTTTAGCCTGAAAAGGCATAAACATTTTTCCAAGCAGGACAAGAGAGAGACACCAAGAGACAAAAACAGAACAACATAGAAACACAGCGACATAGTAGTGATCATCTGTCCTGTGGCGCTGAGAAAGATACAGTGTAACCTAAATCTTGAACAGCTTGAAACACTGGTAACAGACAAACAAGGAGAAAGAATTTGTTGTACACACAGCAATGATTGCTGTGTGGTTTTTTTTTTCTCTTTACTATACCCCTGTTGGTTCTCAACTGGCCCCCATAGACAGAGAACAAGGAGACACAAAAGAAAGAGGCAGACCACTCCAGATTAGGAGGAAGCGGGTATCATAAGCAAGGAAATTTACGAGGCATCTCTTGGGAAGTCACAAGATGAGTTGATCGCTGCACCTGAGTGCCTGAGTCTTAAAAGTTTATATAGACACCTTGATGAGGTTGAGTCATGTGTACCATCCGGACAGTCTCAATAACACATTACCCTCTCAAGGCTGCATCCCTCAAATGGCTCTGGCTGTGGGAACCGTGAACAGAACATCCATTCCAAGTGCTGGGGAGGAGGAGAGGTGACGTCCTGCTGCGAGTCAACCAGCAGTCATGTCCTCTAGATGACCTCCCCAACAATCCCCATAGTACCTCTCATGCTGTGTCGGTGGGAAGGATTTGTGCTCAGCTACTTTAACTAAAGAGACTTTGTTTCCTCTTTTGAATACAAGTTGCTCTACTGTGAGTCATTTATTTCTTTTCTTTTCTTTTTTAAATTTCTCTTCAACCTGGTAAATTTCTGAATGGTAAAATAACCTGAATCAAAGCCAGTTTCATAGCTTTATATTTTCTCAGACAGGCCTCTGATCTGAGAGACTCGTGGGAAGATTTTGGAAGGAGAATGAGGGAGAGTGTGTACTATATTGTGATTTATAAGAAATATATATTTGGTCTTTTTCTATGGTCCCAGTTCCTAACCCCGCTGGAATTTCTGAAGTGATGAACATTTAAAGTTGTCTTTTATACTATATTAATGAGGTGACTTATGGACCTAAAAATGGGGGCTGGTCATCAGAGGAACCATCTGTGTGATTAGAGGGTCAGAAATTTCAGTCCCAACCCCTTGATCTTCAGGAGAGGGAGAGAGGCTAAAGGTCAAATTCTTCCTCAATGGCCAATAATTTCATCTATTACGCTTATGTGATGAAGCCTCCAAAAAACCCAAGAGGATAGGTTTCAGAGAGCTTCTGGGTTGGTGAAGACATCAGTGTTTTGGGAGAGTGGCCTGCCTGGGGAGAGCATGGAAGTTCTGCACCTTTTCCCCACACCTTGCCCTTCACATCTCTTCCATCTGGCTCTCCCTGAGTTACACCCTTTTATAATAAACTGGTGATCTAGTAAGTACAATGTTTCTCTGAATTCTGGGAACAGTTCTAACAAATTAATTGAACTGGAGGAGAAGGTTGTAGGAATCCCTGATAGTCAGTTTGGTCCAAAGTACAGGTAACAACCTGTGGTGGTTCCATTGGCCTCCCAAGCTGGAAGGGATCCTTGCAGCCTCTACGTTGTAACCAGTCAGTCAGAAGCCAGGTAACAGCTTGGGCTTTCTACTGACATCCGGAGTGCCAAGGGGGTGGCGGGGCACAGTGGCAGTCTTGCAGTCAACCTGAAGAAGCTGATGCTATTTCCAGGTCAAGAGCGTCAGATAGGAATTGGGTCCAGGAACTTCATTTAGTAAGTCCTGTTGACAATGCAATTCAGAGCAATGGGAGTTGGTGATGATTGTAATCCTAACCCGTTTTACGTCCATTCCCATGGTAAAGAAGCTTGAGACATGTATCTATGTATCAGTATATCATTCCTTCTTGTGGCTGAATACTATTGTAATTTAGAGATATGCCACATTTTCTTTACACATTCATTCATTGATGGACATTTAGGGTTTTTTCCTCCAACTTTTATACTATTATGAATAATGCTCTTATAAATGTTCCCATACATGACTTTGTGTGAAATATATGTTTTTTTAAAGATTTTATTTATTTATTTGACACAGAGAGATTACAAGTAGGCAGAGAGGCAGGCAGAGAGAGAGGGGGAAGCAGGCTCCCTACTGAGCAGAGAGGACCCTGAGATCATGACCTGAGACGAAGGCAGAGGCTTAACCCACTGAGCCACCCAGGCACCCCTGAATATATGTTTTTATTTCTCCTTCCATATCCCTAGGAGTAGCATTGCTGGTTCACATGGTAACTCTATGTTTAGTGAAAACATTATGCTAAGTGAAAAAACTCAGTCACAAAAGAGTACATACTATATAACTTCACTTATTTGAAAGTTAAAAATAGGAAAATCTACAGAGACAGAATGTATATTAAGGTTGTGGAAGGCTGAGAGTAGAGGGGAGGGTATAGAAGAAAAATAGGTAAAGGGTAAAGGGGTTCTTTTGGATGTGACAAAAATGTTCTAAAATTGACTGTGAGAATGCTTACATCTATTTGTGAATATATTAAAAACCAACAAAGTACACTTTAGGTGAATTGTGTGATATGAACTGTATCTCAATAAGATTATTAAAGCTGAATTGGAAAACACATTCATACAAACTTAAAAAAAATGTACATAGAAGCCTTTTGTCTTACCCAGAACCATCTATCCTTGCTTGACCTTGGTTATTCCTTCCAAGCAATCCTAGGTTGGTGTAAGCAAGGCCCACTCTGCTTACCGCTGTCATAGCTTCTTCCACTTGCACCAGATTTGTATGTTTCATAGCTATCTTTACATTAGATTGTTATCCCTTTGGGAGGTGAACTGATATCATACTAATAATTATTTCCCTAAGGCCAGACACCGATTCTGGAGCATAATGGATAAAAAATCAATATGTTACATGGACGAACACCCCAAATCATTTTCCCCACTGAAGATTTAGAGAATTTTCATAAGGAAGCATACAAGAGGATTTCACCTGGAGCTGCCAATTCTGCTAATGACAACTTAGACTTCTCATTTAAAGTGGTACTCGGGTAGCAAGCTTCAGACACAGCCTCTTAAACTTAGACCAAAATACTTGTAAGGATATGAATAAAGACAAAAATTCACACCATCATTTAAATGGTCACTGATGGTTTAAGAGCTAAGAATTTCCACTAATTATGGCTGAGAGAGAGGGTTAAGATAAGCTAATACCCAAACAAGCAGACATCAGTAAGTGTCCTGTTTTTGAATCACCTCTTCAGGTAGAAGAGTCTGTCTCTCCCTCTGCACCTCCCCCCACCCACACCCCCAACCCATAGTCATGTGCTCTCTCTCTCTCTCTCTCTCTCAAATAAGTAAATTTTCTCCAAAAAAATGTATAGATAATTTCTATGTTACTATAAAGATTTAGAATTAAGCAACATAAATGCTATAATTAAAATATATGTTACTCAAATAAGATAGTTCTAAGTGGAAATGAATAGCCTTGAATTCATATGGAGGGGACTCTTCCTTTTATTATCAACAATAGTTTTCTTTATCCTTGCTACATCTTTTGGGATTGAAGTGTATTTTATCTGATAATAATAAAGCTACAGATTTATTCTGGTTAATAATTTATGGTTTCTTTTCTTCTATTTCAACATTTTGGTAACTCTACATTTGGAATCTTATTGGGGTAATGAATAGGTATATACAAATTCAAAAAAAATCAACTTTCTTGTAAATGAATTGGTCTTCCAATGTTTAAGTGATAGCTGTTTATCCTTAATAAAACTTATAGTTTAAAGTGCATACTGTTTGTTATTTTATACTATAGTTCTACCTCATTTTTAAACTACTCAATTTACTTGATATTGTTATCGATGTTATGGTCAGTGTATTTATGATTTCCCACATTGTTTACCCAGTTGTATTTGCTCACCACTCCATCTTTCTGGATTTTTTTGTTCTCCACAATGATTACATAGTTTAGTCACTCTTTCACTGGGAAGCTGTGAATGATAAATCCTCTCAGTGTTTCCTTCTAAGTTTCTGTGTTTAATTTCATATTTATAATATATTAAATTATGAAATTGTATGTTTGGGGGTTCTTTTCTGTAAGTATTTTGAATAGTCTTTGTATTATCTTATATACTTAATAATCGCCTAACTTTTTAAAAAATTAATCTGTTTTTTCTACCAGTTTCATTTTTAAGATTTGTGTTTTGCTTTGATTTTCTTTTGTTTTACTATAATATTTTGGAAGCCTATTTTATTTGCTCTGCTTGCAGCTCACTGTGCTTCTTAAATTGAGAACTAATGTTTTTCTATAATTCTGTAACAGTTTCACTCATTCATAATTATTAATCATCTGTGCAATTTCCCCAAGCCAGGGAAATTCTATAAGGCCACGGCTCCTGTCAGCTGGCTCAGTCAATACAGTGTCCCATCAACCTGTCCCTGAGAAGCAACGTTTTCACACTGCTGACTGCAGAGTTTCATCTCTCCTTCTTCTAGAGGCCTAAGGCCAAGTCTCCTGCCTCACATAGGTGTGGAGACCTTATCTCTTAGCTTCAAGTCCATATCTGGATTATTGTCTTCCTAGGCACTATGTGCAACAGATTGATAAATAACCACACTGGCTTTTGATTCTCTATTCATGTCTGGAACTCAGAATTTCCCTTTTTGCCTTTTTTCCTTCTTTTCTTTTTTCCTCTCTCCCATCCTTCTGCCCTTTCTTTCTTTTTGATTTCTACCAATTAATTATTTTTAAAGTATTTCTTCAGAATTTAAATATATTTCCCTGCATATTTCTATGAGTATATATTATATTTGTAATCCAAAAAAAGAAAAGGAAAATAATAACACATATACTGAGGAATCTAATAAAACAAAGCTTATATCTGACATAGTCTCTGAATTTTTCTTAATTTAGATACTAAAAGAAAAAATATGACTTTCATTAAGAAAATAAGTCTGCTAACACAACTCTTGGCTGAAAAGATTCTAAGCCACCAACTAGCAATGTAGACACATAGGCTGACTGAGGTAGGGTCTAGGCTGTCAGAGCAAAGAAAATCTTCCCTTTCTTCTTTCTGACACAGCCCTGGTGTCCTCAGCTCACCCTTCGTAGAGTGTGGCCTTCTTTGAGCTTTGCATTTAATCATTATACCTCAGTGAATTGAACTGAGTCATACAGTTGGCATGAAAGTGTATCTGAAAGCTGTCAGTGCTCTGTATATTCCTAGTTTATTTAAAAAAACAACAACTATCATCCCTTGACAGGGTGAAAGAAGGGAATCAGGATGGCTTTGTAGTCAGGCTATTAGGAAGACACAGTTGAATTGAAGTTGTATATAACATGGCGTAGGTGGAAGTTCTTGCTTCTGGGGACAACCAGCAGATTTTTCCAGAGTTTCTCCTTTCCCATAACTACTTTGCAAAATGAATTGAATGCAGGGCATTTGCTTCATCTCTGCTTTCATGGTGACATAAGGCCAATAAGTTCAGGCTGTGTCAGAGTTGTTTTTCTAGCATGAAGCATGTTTTCTCTGTGTTTCAATGCCTCTGATCATATGATATAAATATGCCTTTGTGCACAGCAGCAATTTTCAAAGGACTTTACAAATATCAGATCTTTGGGAGAAAGTGATCAGAAAGAATGAGGCATTCTATGCCTGGAAATTTAGTTACAGCTACAAAATACTCAGAGGGTCAGGAAGAAGTTTCTTAATCCCTTAGACTGATCCTTGAACCATATAAAATAGAAATATTAGGATGCACAAATCTTAGTATCTTAATAGCACAAAGATATATTTGTTCCTAAACTTGTTAATAAATTGAGATAATGTGGGATGAGGAGAAATTGATAGTCTAAAATTCTGTATAATTCTTTCATATTCATCATCTAACTTTTTTTAGAACTGCTTTATATAAGGAGCAGATTCAATATATATGAATTCCACTTTTTGAATTTTATCTTTTAAGTGATGGCATGTCCTCCAGGAAAAAGGTATGGAATTTTTGAGGGGCTAAGGATAGAAACCTCTTATTTTAATGATATCTAATTTAATTGTCACAGTAATCCTGTTAACTAATTTTATTATCCCTATTTTACATACATACATACATCTATAGCAAACTAAACTGAAGCTCAAAATGAGGTTAATGGCTGGTATAAAATAAAACTTTGGTCTTGAATGATGGACTCCCTTGTTTTAAAGCCTATTTGTTTGTGTTTATTTGATTTTGCTGTGTGTCATGATTGACTATAGATAAAAGGCTATATTATTGGCCACTGGATAAAAGGAAGATATTTGACAAAAAGTAACAGTGTTTACATCTAAGTGGTGAGGGAACCAAGCTATAGCAAATGTGCTAACACCAAACTTCCAGGCCAGAAGTCTTGCTAATTCCTTTATAGACGGGATTATTGATTGACTTTTTTTTCACACATGCAATATTTATCATTGATTTAGGCTGACAGCACAGACTAAATTGCACAAAATCACTATACTGTGTCCATAATAAGAATTACATATTTTATAATGAGAAGACATCTATGAAATGCTGGCCTAGTCCTCCATGGTAAGAAGAAACTGGGTTGCAGTAACGAGGAAGCACTTTTTCTTGTTTGTCATGACTCTGCTGTATCTCCTTTACTCTTATTTTCACTTAAAAGAATCCTATTCTTTTGTCCACATGAGCCCTACTATCTATACACCATGAAGTGTATAGTATACAGTCTTTAAACTCATCCCTAAATCATGTCAGTTTTTCACACTGCTAGTATAGAAGTCATATCTTCTCATTAATTCTACTTTTCAACCATAATCAAATACTTGAAGTCCTAAATGCATCTTGTCATCTCTGTATTTTGCTGCTCCTTTACCTGGGCTATACTCTCTTCCCCTTCGCTTGTTTACCCATTCCATTCTTCCTTCAAAGCTCAATTCAGGCATCATCTCTCCTCAGGAAGCTGCCTGACAATCTTGTCTCCCCAGGTCCCTTCACAGGTGAGATGGTGAGATATGAAATGGAACATAAGTCTCCACCACGTTCCTCTAAGTCCCTGCATGTAAATCCCAACGTAGAGAGATCTGGTGAGAAGAACAGAGGTATTGTAACTGCACTGGTGTGTTCAGACCCTGGATCTTAGTTGCATTCCCTTGCATAAGTCATTCAAACTTTCTGGACCTCATTTTCTTTATTGGCAATATTAGAATAACCATTTTATTCAGGCTTGCCCTAAAGATGAATGACAGCATGTGAAAGACACAGAATAGGGTTTATGCTCAATATCATTCTTTTGACCTTCCAGGTCCATTCTTTGCCTTCTCTGCCTCATTCTGGGACACATGAGGCTGACTACAAGAACTGCATTAATGGGCTCCTTGCTCCTCTGGCTTGAGCTTGGCTTCACTCACGGAGCTGCACAGACATAAAGATCAGAGGCCAAAAGGAAAGTGAAGTCAGGAGTCAAGGTGTTTAGTTCCTACATCCTTTTTTGCTTTGTATCCAGAGGTTGCCTGCATCCTTCTATAAGGCCACGGCTCCCGTCAGCTGGCTCAGTCAATACAGTGGCCTTCTCTGTGTTCCAGCAATTGTTCCCTTCCCTTGCCCTTCATGCCCAGGACACAGCATTATCCCTAGTTCATTTCCTTTAACTCTTCTCCCCAAATTCTGAATAGTTCCTTTATTAAACCCTCCTCAAAAAGCCAGCTTGAGTGTGTCAGCTGTTTTCTGCCAGGGCCCTGACAAATATCACATTCAATATTATTAACAATGTGCACTTAACAAACTGTTCTGTAATTGTCTCTTGATTTCTCTGAATCCCTTGCCAGACCATGAACTACTTCAGAGTAGGGATCGTGGTTTATTTGTCACTGTTATTCTCTGTTGTCACTTACAATGCTTGGCAAAATGTAACCACTCAATAAATGTTGTTGATTAATTAGATGAGAGAAGGGATGCACATTATTCTGACTCCCTGAGAGTAGACACTGCCCTTTATTCTTCTGAGCACAGTGCTTCCAAATGGGTGATATAAATACATGTCTGCTGTAATGAATGTGAATTTGTCCAGAAATCAAAGTTTAAGATGATTAAAAGGAATGTTTCAAGGCAAATTGTTCTTGGGAACAGTCAACAGACTATCAGGGTAAGTGCCATATGAAATTAGCTTAAAAGGATAAGCAGAACTGACTGAACTCTGGAGAGGACACCAAAGTTGAGTTTGGGAGAGTATCTTCATAAATCCACACTTAGTTTAATAATCTATGTAACCACTTGGAGAAAAGTGAGTTGAGAAGGGAAACATTATATAGATTATTTAGGTAAATATTCTTCAACCATTGCCTTTCATTGAACATTACCATGGCTCATCCATTTGGGAAGATACCACTTGAAGTATAATCACTAGGGTAATTTTATTTTCCCTTCACCATAAAAGATACGCTAATTTTGTTAAGTTAGTGGGGGTAGGAATAATTATGGGAATTACACTTTTAACTGTTCATCACAGGGATCACTGGGTACCCAGGAACAATAGAAGCAGCTCAGGAAAAGGCAATGGGTTTCAAATGGCCAGTTAGGAATTCTGGGTTGTGATGGGGGTGCTGATTCAGGATTAAATAGTTTAAACTTTAAGAGACAAGAAGATTGAGTTTGTGGATGTACTTTGTTGTCTAAATCTATGAAAAAGGAACATCATTCTAACAACCTTTGGCAGTAGACCAGACAGGCATTGTTACTTCCATTTTATAACTGTGGAAGGGTAAAATCAGAGAGGTTAGGTGCTTTGCCTGAAGTCACATGGAATATGGCAGTACCAGAACTAATATGAACTAATCTGTGGCCCAATGCTTTCCACCTTATCAGGATGACTCATCCCATCCAGAGTTGACCAGTTGTTTACCAGACTTTACTGAAAGTCCATTTACTATAGGTTTTTTTAAAAAAAATTTTATTTATTTGTTTGACAGAGAGAGAGAGATCACAAGTAGGCAGAGAGGCAGGCAGAGACAAAGGGGGAAGCAGGCTCCCTGCTGAGCAGAGAGCCCAATGCGGGCCTCAATCCCAGGACCCTGAGATCATGACCTGAACTGAAGGCAGAGGCTTAACCCACTGAGCCACCCAGGCGCCCATATTGTAGGCTTTTTTCCCAAAGATTTTCTTCTAAGAATTCAATGTGTTTATTTCTTATTATAATGAATTTAATATATTTATGTTGTTTGGGGCACTTTTTTGAGATGCTTTTTTTAAAAAAAAGATTTTATCTATTTACCTGTCAGAGAGAGAGAGAGCACAAGCAGGGGGAGCAACAGACAGAAGAAGAAGCAGACTCCCCACTGAACAGGGAGCCTGGTGTGGGGTTCAATCCCCGGACCCTGAGTTTATAACCTGAGCTGAAGGCAGATGCTTAACAGACTGAGCCACTCAGGCATCCCATATGAGTTGCTGATAAAACAGGGGCTGCTCATGTTAACCCTTACTTTTTTTTTTCTTAAAGAATTTACTTATTTATTTAACAGAGAGAGAAAGAGAAAACAAGCAGGGGGAGTGGCAGAGGGAGAAACAGGTTCCCTGCTGAGCAGGGAGCCTGATGTGGGGCTCAATCCCAGGACCACAGATCATGACCTGAGCTGAAAGCAGATGCTTAACCAACTGAGCTACCCAGGCATCCCTTGGTTTAACTTTTGATGTCCTCCTAGAGTTGCCCTTCTTCTTAAAAGCACACCCTAACTATTGGATGACATTGCCTTTCTGATGATTCCCAACCTATTAGCTGAAGAGCCCTTAGGGAAATTAGTTAATGTATGGAGTCCTGGGTGTTAAAAAACAACCCATGTTATGTGTAGACAGAGCAATTTCTGAGGCTTATAAGCTTAATGTTTTACAAATACATATATTCACTGCTATAAAAAGAAAATATGAGTTTATATGAGAGAATTATTAAACCAGTAGGTTTGTGTCATTATTTATGGTTAATAAAAACTGAAAGACAATGTACTTTCTCCTAGAGGACCTGCACTGCTTATTGAGATGAAAATAAGGTTTTTTTTTCACTTGCAAAAATGCTGTGCATTTTAGTTCTACATTTTGGTTCATTAGCTAAGTCTGCTTTAATGTCATAGGAGGCCGTGCTGTTTTTCAGTGGCCACTCTGCAATTGTATCATTGTTCTAACCCATTTTCTTTTCTTTCTTTTCCTTTTCTTTCTTTTCTTTTCTTTTCTTTTCTTTTCATTTCATTTCATTTCTTTTCTTTTCTTTTCAAGGTTTTATTTATTTGAGAGATAGAGTGAGAGAGAGCATGAAAGAAGAGAGGGCCAGAGGGAGAAGCAGACTCCCTGCTGAGCAGGGAGCCTGATGTCAGACTTGATCATGGGACTCCGGGATCATGACCTGAGCCAGAGGCAGTGGCTTAACAAACTGAACCACCTAGGCCCTGCCCATTTTCTTTATGTTCTTAAATTATACCCTCTGTTCTTATAATGCAGGTTCTGCTCTTTGTTAATGCTGTTTAGATAGTTTCTAATAAAATTTTAATTAAAATGGGAGTATGCATTAAGTAATAGCTGAACTAGCTTTACACACAGAATTATGCACAATTAAGAAATGGACACACAAAGATTAAAGCCCTATGCCTTTAGGATAATTTATAGGTGGTATATCTGAAGCAAAGAAAATAGGACCCATTTGGCATTGTGGTGACCACAATTTACCTAATACCCAACAGTTTTATAAGAACCAGTTTTGAAGGGAGATTTAGTATATGATTGAAGTATTCTATCACAAAAGAAAACCTTCAGACTGGAACAGAGGATGGCTAAGTTTCGTCTCTACTCTAGAAGCTTACCAAGGATATGGTCAAGTATCCAAGGCTGGCCCTCACCATCGTTATGAGAATATGACACAAGCAAAGTATGACATTAAGACTAGTATAAAAGCAGGATAAGTACAATAAAGTGCACTCAGCAAGTAAAATTTTATTGGCATAGAAGATAACACAATAAAATAGAATATCTGTGAGATTTGGAGTTATGCAGATAAATATCGCCTCTGAGATTCCTTAGTAGCTTGACCTTGAGCACTAACCTTAATTTTCTTAACTATAGAGGGCTGTAATATGTTCCTTGTAGGTTTATTATAAGGATTAAATTTTAGAGAGGGTGAAAAAGATTTACATTTAATTTAGCCAGCTGGACTATTTAGATGATCCCACTTTTGTTAGCAATATCCAAAACATCATAAGCAGTAGCATGTTGAACATTTGCCTCCTTCTTTCCTTTGGGGCTGATAAGGGTATTGACCTTGGCCACATCAGTGTCGTAGAGCTTCTTCATAGTCTGTTTGATCTGGTGTTTGTTGGCGTTAACATCCACGATGAACACAAGTGTGTTCTTGTCTTCTATTTTCTTCCTGGCTGACTCTGTGGTCAGTGTGGAACTTGATGACGGCATAGTGGTCAAGCTTGTTTCTCCTGGGGGCGCTCTTTCCAGGATATCTGGACTGCCTTGGGAGATGCAGTGTCTTGGGTCATGGGAAGGTGGGTAACGTGCAAATCTTTTTTGTATGGCTCTGGACACGTTTTGGCACCACTTTCTTGGCCTTCAGTGTTTTTGCTTTGGCTTTGGTGTTGGCTTTGTGAGGGGCAGGAGGTTCCTTTTTTGCTTTTGGCACCATCTTCATGAAAAGTGAAGATTAATTTTTTTTGATTATGTGTAAAAAGCCTAGCCCAAAGTAGATATTTAGTAAATAACGTTGCATGGAAATGACTGTTGAATAAATCCTAGGTAAATGGTAATCCTTTCTCTTCAACTAGGGAGGCTCTGAGAGGTAAATGTGTCCCTAACTCTCCCTGTCAGTATCTCTTCACAGTGGGTCTTCTCACCTTCCCCAGCTATAATGAGATTGTATGTTGTGATCTTAAATGTTCATCCATTAGCTTATACTGCTATGATTTATTAACTCAGTGTAGTGGATTTATGGTTGCTCATTTTATTATTTATCTTTTTCTGTATGTTTGAAATATTTTAGAACTTTAAAACACACTTCACAAAATAAGGGCAATAAAAGAAGAAAGAGATCTATCCATTTATCAATCCATTCACTCTCCCTCAAATCGAGATATATGTAAAGTGCCAGGTACTATACTAGGTACTTGGCATGAAACCACATTTTTGCTCTCAAAATATTCACAGTCTAAAGGGGACATGAGACAAATTGATAGATCATTACAAGGTATTCTGATGAGTGCAATTTCAAAGGTGAAACCAGAGAATGATAAGAGAACAGAAAAAAGTCTCCCCACCCATCCTTGGAGGAGTCCTGTAGAAAGCAAAGGCTAATGGACATCAGAGTTAAACCTTTACAGTGTGACTAGATTATGCAAATGAATAAAGAAAAGCATTCTTAGTAGGGGAAAGGGCATGTACTAAATTCAGAATTCTAAGGAAAGCAAGACATCTTGGTGTAATAGCAGAAGCTGAGTGTCTTAGAGAATAAGGTTTTAATTAGAGGAAAAGGGCAAATGAGGATGCTGGTTAAAGAAGAATGGGCAATTTATAATAATGATATCTAATTATATCTAATAAAATAGTTATTTTCTAGCTCTTAACACTGGAAAGTTCTTAACGTAATGAGAACCCTGTAGTGATGAACACCATAAGCACCCAATTTGTGGTTTTTAATAGTAACATTTAACATTTTTTTTGAGTACTTAATACATATCAGAACTTGTATGGAGTATTTCACATATATCATATAATCTACAACTCAAAAACAACCTATGCAATAGAGCTAAGTCCACTGAAGCCATAATAAGTGAGATTATTGAACAAATCATAACTGTATGCTTATTCCCCCCTTTTTTCTCCTCATGAGGCCTAAGACTAATAATTGGCAGTCCTTGGATAAAAATTCAGTTACTCCAGAGCATCAAATCACAGGCAAGGCCTGTGACTTATACAACTGTGTACTTCCTAGGTATCTAATATAGATTCTTGGATGTGGTCGATACTGAATATTCGTTGAATAAATGAATAAATCTAAACTTAAACTGTAGAGAGTTGGTAGCTACATGTTTTTCCCTTCAACTCTGCACATGCATACACATAAAAACAATGATAATTATCATTACACAACATATCATAATGTAGATTGGCTGATGTCTACTAATTAACTGAATATTGGGACAAAGATGCATCAATTCTTTATTAAAATATCATTGAAAAGATGCATCAGTTTTTACCTCCAAAAGAAACACAATAAATAAACCAATAAGAAATCAAATACATAAAATTCTAAAAGTCTTCATAAGGTTAAAACAAGCATGTAGGTTATGTTTACAGATTGTTAGGGCATTGAATCATTACTGTGAAAATATATAAATAACAAGAATTGAGTATCTACTCCATCTTTCTTGTATAGAATATATTTCAGAGTAACCAAATAATTGATGAGGAAAAGTTATTCTCACAAAAGAATCACAGTTAATAAATGCAAATAGAATTATGAAATTCATTATTCTTATAACCTTTACTGAAATAATGGATATAGGAAACTATTGTCAATGAATGATTAAATTATGAGGTAAAAGTTTGTCAGAGAACTATAGAATAGACATGATGGTCTGACATCACCTCAAACTATTGTCCAATTTAAAAAACTAAGAGTGCAAAAAGCAGACAACATGCTCCTCTGATGTCCTTGAAAAAGTAATACACGACAACACCTGTGAAGAAATTCTTAATGAAAACAATAACAAGGGCGCCTGGGTGGCTCAGTGGGTTAAAGCCTCTGCTTTCGGCTCAGGTCATGATCTCAGCGTCCTGGGATCGAGGCCCACATCGGGCTCTCTGCTCAGTGGGGAGCCTGCTTCCTCCTCTCCCTGTCTCTCTGCCTGCCTCTCTGCCTACTTGTAATCTCTCTCTCTGTGTCAAATAAATAAATAAAATCTTTAAAAAAAAAAAAAGAAAACAATAACAAAATTGATCCTGAACCTAATCAAATCTCTAAATCTAATTCCCTAATTACAGAAACTCCACGAGGTTATTATTGAAAGTCCATGAGGTGATAGAAAATACAGGTTAAACAAACAGTTTAGATAATATTGCAAGGACAAAATTAGTCATCCTTGAAGAGTGGCGAATTCTACTAAACAAAATCCAGTTTCCTCCATAAGTAAGTTGCATTAAAAAAAAAAAGATGAGAGGATGCCTGAGTGGCTCAGTCAGTTAAGTGTGGGACTCTTGATTTCAGCTCAGGCCATGATCTCAGGATCATGAGACTGAATCTCACATTGAACTTTGCACTCAGCACGGAGTCTGCTTGTCCTTTTCCCTCTCCCTCTACTCCTTCCCCTGCGCTGTCTATCCTTCTCAAATAAATAAATAAAATATTTTTTTAAAAAAGATGAGAAACATAGTTTTTGAAAAAGATTTTATTTATTTATTTTTGTGAGAGAGAGAGAGAGAGAGAGTGAGAACGAGTAGTG
This sequence comes from Ailurus styani, assembly GCA_002007465.1. Lineage (NCBI taxonomy): Eukaryota > Metazoa > Chordata > Mammalia > Carnivora > Ailuridae > Ailurus > Ailurus styani. The sequence goes on from LNAC01000554.1 coordinate 939,871, forward strand.
GGGAGGGGCAGAGGGAGAAACAGATTCCCTGCTGAGCAGGCTGAGGGGCTGGATCCTAGGACTCTGGGGTCATGACCTGAGCTGAAGGCAGATGTTTAACTGGCTGAGCCACCCAGGTGCCAAAGAAATATAGACTTTTAAAAACAAGAAATATGTTAGCCAAAAGCAATATATAGACTTTGTTTGGAATTTCAAAAAAAATATGTTTAAGATAATTAAAGTAGATTGAGCATAGACTTGAAATCAGATGATACTAAAGATTTATTGTTCTGTCTTTTTGTCCGAGATGTTATACTGGTATTGTAGTTACAATTTTAAATCCTTAATTGTTACCTGTGCATACTGAGACATTAAAGAGAAGATATGTTATCTTACATTTATTTTAAAATACTAAAGAAGTTTTTTTTTTTTTATGTTGGTGGGACAGAAGAAACAATGCCTACAGAAAGATGATGGTGGTTAAGGCATGATGATGGGTACATGATAATTAATTATATTATTTTTCTGGTTTGAGTATACTTAACTATTTCCATAGTAAAACTTATTTTTAAAATAGTAAATGTTCAAATTGAGCTTATTATGTTTACTTAGACTCAATAAATGGTAGCTACTATTAAGACTGAGAGAAGGAAGGCTAAAATATGAAGCTGGGGAAGAAGGTCCAAACTACCATCAAATAAATGAGCAAAGACAAATTATCAGAGTAAAGGAAAAGAGCAAAGTTGACTAGTGAAAACCAACGAGTGGGTGAATGATCAATGCAAACACCAGAAACCAGAAGATAATTGTTTATGGTTAGACTATACCTTAAATTCTTAAATTCAACATGTCTAAAATTGAACCCATATTCAATTTGCACAAACATTTTACCCTCAATCTTTCCTTGTTTTAGTTAATGACCCAAGCTAGAAACCTTGACGTCAACCCAAAATCTCTTTCCTCTTCACCTCTCACTCCTTTTGAATACATCACCCCTGTATCTCTCAAATCCATTCACTTCTGTCCCTCTCAGGGATCATCACACTGATCCCAAGCCAAATTTCTTGCCTGAGTTACTCCAATCATCTCTAATAGTGATTTCTAGATTTACTCTTGCTCCCATCCCCATATGTGTTGTCATCTCAGCAGCTTCAGTGAAATGTTTGCAATTCACATACGAGAACATCACAACTTTGCTTCAAACCCATCAAGGACTATGATCTCATCCATATGTACACCTCCTTTCTTATATCTCATCTCCACTGTCTTGGGGTTTATAGTCACTTTAATTGTCTTTAGGACCTTTGAACATGCTATGCTCTTTCCACTTCGGAGCCTTTGCCTGTAATATTCCTTCTGCCTGGGATGCACTCACGTCCACTGTTGTCCTTTTCACCAAACAGACTTCTAATCTCTCAGATGTCACTTGGAATGTAACTTCTTCCAGAAAACCTGCCTTGACTATGCTTCATGACTAGATAGGTCCCCTTGCCATCTTTCCTAGTAGCTCTTTTTTTTTTCTTTTATAGCAGCTTTAAAAGTCATTTAACCAGGAAAAAAAATTAAAATACACAGTTATAAATGCTATTTGAAATTATTACAATTAAAATATTATTTTAATAGACTATCTACTTTATGAGGGTAGAAACCTCCCTGTTGTATTTACGATAGCATCCCTATCTCTCTGTATATGCCTGATAATTGATAGTCAATATTTGCAAGGTATTTACTGAGCCCTAATTCTGGCTAATAGTGTATTGCATTAGCTTAGGTATTAACTAATACAATAATCTCTTAGAATAGGATTGGATACTCTCAAACTCTGTAAACCAGAGACACCTAGAAAATGTACATCTAGAGTTTAGGGAAGAACCAGTTTAAATGGGGCTCGATATGTAGGAAGTTTGTTTTGACAATAAGACTGTTATATATGTGGGCCAGAGTAGATAGTGTTCTATATTTGATAGTAATAAAGAGGTCTGTCAAATTAAAGAAATCACTTTGGTGAAGGAAATTAAGAGGACAAAGTACATGTTTGCCATTCATCTAAGCATGCTTGGAAGGCTATAAAAAAAAACAGACCGAGGAGAATAGACACAGAAGCCCAGTGGCGTGATGAAGGCTTTCAAAGTTATTCACTGGTAAGCCTGATATGGGGGCAAGTGTAAAGCAAAATTCTTAATTAAATTGAACATTAGAAGTTGAACTCTGTCTTCAAGTAGATGGAACAGAATTACAAAAGGCCACGTGTGGTTCTAAGTAATACAGAACCAAGACTCCCCAGGGGCAAGAATCCCTGCGTTAATCTCTCAGTGGCTCCGAAAGGAGGAAGAAAAAATATTAAGCCTCCTTGTGGAGATCATGTGATGACTTCCTGATCCCAGCCAGAGGCAGCATTTCCATGGAAACTTCCCTTCTCTTCCTCTTCACCCACACTGCTCCTTCCACCTAAAAAGCCTGCTTTTGAGTCTCTGGAGAGGGGTAAGGAGGCACCTTGATGTTTTCCTAAATAATGAGACAAACTCCAGCAGAACGGGGAAGAAAGCAGAGGCAGACGCTGCGACTCACATGGAAAGTGATGGTCTTCCCCAGGACCCCGCAGTTGCTCGGGGAGCAGACACAGCTTTTTCCTCGGAGCTTTCCCTAGTGCTCAATTATTCTGTATGTGTAGGGGGACCAACCAGCTTCACATCTGGAACAGGATAAAGAAGGAAATCTGGCAGGGACAACTGTGGTGTGAATATTCTCATCCTGTAATCCTTCAACTCACCTTAGTTTGAGCCACTCAGTTTTTAGGCCCCTTCACTTGACCGGTCCTGGGTTTCATTTCCACTAGTGTCAGGGGAGCCTACCTGAATCCAGTTCTCCAGCTCCGCCTCTGTAGTTTTCCCCTGCCTGAAGGATTGTCTCCAGCCTCCCTGTCTTTCCAACTTATGCCCACTGTTCAGGTTTTAGTCAAGGGGCATCCTTTTAGTACAATGTGAATACTGTTATCCCAAACATTGTAATCCTTTTCAGTACCCTCAGTTCACCAAAATGTTCCCTCCATTAAAAGTCTGATCTACATAATATCTATACTGTTCATTTGAAAATGAGCATAAGTGGTAGAATTAGATTTTTATCCATGCCTTCCAATATACCTAGCTTACTATATAGAGAGAAAGAATTCCAGAATGTGTACGACCAATAAATATTTGCTGAGTAAACATTGACCCTATTCATTCACACCCTAAATTGAGAATTCTTTTACAAGACCCTATGGTAGACAAAATTTTAAAACACTTTCTGATTTCTAGAATTTATGAGTGAGACAGGGTGGCTACAGAGTTTCTTTTAGAATATTAGCTCATAGAAGTCTCCGCAATAATGCAGACTACCCACCTATCCTTAGGAATAGTTAGAAAATAAATGGTTAGATTGCTAGCAAGTAGTCAATTGCATCAAGATAATCCAAGAGACATAGCAGAAAGATTTTTTTTTCTTCAGATACTTTGTATGAAATAGATAAACTGCAATATAACCAGAGACAAGACAGAATCTCTAGGCTCTGAAAAGCATCTCTTTCTGCAAAGCTGAGTTTTGCAAATTCTGTGGCCTACTCACAGTCTCTGAGAAACAACTACCCTGCACCTATAACCTCTAGTCTCTAACATTGCCTGAACTTTCTTAATAAGAGAAACTCTATCCCTGATACCGCCTCTTATTTTCCAATTGAGATCATCATTAATCTCCTAGTCAACTAACTACATTTCCTTAAATCAGGCAAAATAATAATAATTATTATTATTATCATTATTATTGCCATGTGAATTAAACTGTTAATGGTAAATGGTGTTTTTCACTTTAACATAGGCCTGTCCCACTGGTGGGATTCATGCCAACTCTGAAGAAAAGTTGGTCATGTGGTTTTCAGAAGATGAAAGCTTAAGATAAAGCCTGAGAGTGTTTGATGCTGGAGGTGGGACTGGTATTATATAGGTCTTAGCCAAAACATGTGATAGTCACTGTAGGGGTAGCTGGAAAGAGAAGTGTGTGGCTCAATTAACCAGCTCAAGCCGAGCCGTGAGGACTAGAGGAAGAATGCTTCTGGCTGCTTTGTGCTTCCTGCTCTGGAGTTTCCGGACCTCCACTGGCCATTTCCCTCGAGCCTGTGCCTCCTCTAAGAGCCTGATGGAGAAGGAATGCTGCCCACCGTGGAGTGGGGATGGGAGTCCCTGCGGCCAGCTTTCGAGCAGAGGTGCCTGTCAGGACATCATTCTGTCCAATGCCCCCCGCGGGCCTCAATTCCCCTTCACGGGGGTGGATGACCGGGAGTCCTGGCCCTCGGTCTTTTACAATCGGACTTGCCACTGCTTTGGCAACTTTATGGGATTCAACTGTGGAAATTGCAAGTTTGGCTTTTGGGGACCAAACTGCACTGAGAAGCGACTTTTGGTGAGAAGAAACATCTTTGATCTGAGTGTCCCAGAGAAGAACAAATTTCTTGCCTACCTAACTTTAGCAAAGCATACCACCAGCCCAGACTATGTCATCCCCACAGGCACCTATGGCCAAATGAATAATGGATCAACCCCCATGTTTAATGACATCAACATTTATGACCTCTTTGTCTGGATGCATTATTATGTGTCAAGGGACACACTGCTTGGAGGGTCTCAAGTCTGGAGAGACATTGATTTTGCTCATGAAGCCCCAGGTTTCCTGCCTTGGCACAGACTCTTCTTGTTGCTGTGGGAACAAGAAATCCAGAAGCTGACCGGGGATGAGAACTTCACTATTCCATATTGGGATTGGCGAGATGCTAAAAGCTGTGACATTTGCACCGATGAGTACATGGGAGGGCACAACCCAGCAAACCCTAACTTACTCAGCCCAGCATCCTTCTTCTCCTCTTGGCAGGTAAGGTTTCCTGGACATCCAATATCAGAGCATAAAAGAACCCTAGCAATTAGGTCTTCATACACCTTCCTCCCCATCTCTCCTGCCAAGAGCAGAAAAGATCCCCTATTAAAAGTTCTTAGCATACCTTGTATTTTTCCTTTATAGCACACTTCACAGTTGTGATTACATAGGCATTTATGTGTTTGTCTAATGTCCTCTACCATGTTCCTAAACTCTAATAAAGAGTGTTTAGTTCATCACTGTATCTCCCAGCACCTAGGATGGTACCTGGCAAGTGGTAAGGGCTCATTAAGTGTTCGTTGAATGTACGGATGAATGGATATTCAGGTGATTAAGTTAAAGATCTAGGTCAGTGTTCCTGAAATTTTCTTCACAATAAAATTCATACAGTGTACAAATTACAAATCCCTGGTCCTAACCCTTAGACCCATTGATCAGAACTTTAGCAGGGGGCCCTTGGGAAGATGTCATTTACTAAATGTCTATGGCAATTATTATCATCAGGGAAATTTGGGGAATATTATTTAGATTAAATCTTTTTAAAAAATACATGAGAACTCTGGGGCCCAAATAGGTAAATAATGAAAACGGCTAATTTACATTGATGATTTAGCATGTGTGAAACCCTGTTGCAAGTGTTTCTGTGTAGTTAACTTGATAAATACTTTTACTATCCCTTCCCTTTGCTAAGGTTTAAAACACTGAGCTATAAAGGTAACCTGTACAAGATCACAGGTTCACTAGGAACTAGCAAAGACAGGTCAGGCTTTGACTGCCTGACCACCTATATTATTCCTGAGGACATGTCTGCTATGATGTCTTCAGCCAGAGGAGCTAGCTTACTCTGTCTCATCTTTGTTCATTAGCCTGCAGAAGGAATAAGCTTTTTTCCTAAATGCGTGCAAACTTGAGGTTCAAGATAGGGGATTGCAATTCTGAAGTTTAATTTCTATTTCTCCTGTGCTGAATTTTTCACTCTGGATTGGGGCAAAATGTGACCAAAGAAATATGCTTTTAATTATTTATCATTTTAAATCCATAAGGAGGCAGAAATGTTTTCTGTCTATATTCCAGACATTCCTAATACAACACTTTTGACTAGCAGTACTTTATGGAACTCAGTCCAATGTTTAAATGAGAAGGGAAGAATCTGGCATTTGCATCTTACGCTCTGCAGGTTTGGAGTGTGAAGAGCTTCCTACCCTCCCCACTAAGTCCACACACCTTCCAAATGGAGCCTACTGAATCTCGTTGAAAAATGGTCATGGTGTAATATCTGGTATCACTAATGTCAGCTATTTCCCAAGAGGAATGAGTGTATTTATTCAGGAAAGGCTGGAAAAGATGAGCTTGAAAAAAAATTTATTTCAATAAGCCTTCAGACCTCCTATCTTAATCTATAAAGTGCAAAACTCTCATCTAGTTCTCTCATCCTCTGTTACTGCTTAAAATACTGCTAAGCGAGGACAGGGATTTTTCAGTCCATTACAATTCTTTCCTTAACTGTACCACCTCATTTGATCCAGAAAGGCTGGTGGCTTACCTAAATTCCCAAAAATGATACAACATCCACATGGAAGCTTAATAGACAGATGCTAATTGATATTTGATTACATGAGATGTATGCTAGTTGGTGTTACTAGAACTAGATGGGCATTTTTTTCTAATCATTTATTGAGTGGAAAATTCTTCCCCATCCCATTTTTTCCTTATGATTGTAGCTGATTTTATTTCTAAATACATCTTTTTGGGTCTAGTGGGTAAACACTGGACTGAAATTATGGTATTAGTTTCCATATTCCTCAGTGATAAAACTGCTGTGTGGTAATTGGTGCTAAAAATCAAACTCGGAAAAAGAGTGAAAAAAGGCCATTGAAGAAAAACAAGCAAATAATAGTTTAAATAAAAAAGAGAACATAAAAGAGAGAAAAGAGAATTTGTGTCTGCCTACTATGAGTATTGTCACTGTGTGAGGTAAGAGCCGCTGTTTCCATTTCAGGTTACTGTCCTTTAAAAATGAAGATCAGGGCACCTGGGTGGCTCAGTGGGTTAAAGCCTCTTCTTTCGGCTCAGGTCATGATCTCAGGGTCCTGGGATCAAGGCCCGCATCGCATCGGGCTCCCTGCTCAGCAGGGAGCCTGCTTCCTCCTCTCTCTCTGCCTGCCTCTGCCTACTTGTGATCTCTGTCAAATAAATAAAATCTTTTAAAAAATTAAAAAAATAAAAATGAAGATCAGTTGTTTATAGCCACTTAATTCAGTACTTCTTAGTATCTCAACCACTTAAGGAGCTTAAAGAAAATTGCATGGATCCACCCACCTAATTCCTGCTGGAAAATCCTCTTTAGGTGGTCCCCTGGGAAGTCCAGGCATCTGCATTTTTAAACATTTTTTAAAAACTTTATTTTAGAGAGAGAGAGAGTGGGGGGGGTCAGAGGAAGATGGAGCAAGAGAATCCTCAAGCAGACTTCCCACTGAATAGGAGCCCCTCATGGGGCTCGATCCCACAACCCTGAGATCATGACCCCAGCCCAGACCAAAGCCCAGCACCCAACCCACTGAGCCACTGAGCCACTGCCAGGCATCTGTATTTTTAAAAGAGTCTCTTGTGGGACGCCTGGGTGGCTCTTGGGGGACACCTGGGTGGCACAGTCAGTTAAGCGTCCGACTCTGAGTTTCAGCTCATGCCGTGAGGTTCAGGCCAATCTCCAGCTCCACACTCAGCATGGAGTCTGCTTGAAATTCTCTCTCCCTCTCCTTTGCCCCTCCTGCTTATGCTCGCTCTCTCTCTCTCTCTCTCTCTCTCTCTCTCTCTCAAATAAATTTCTAAAAAAAATCTTTAAAAATAAATAAAACCTTCTCTTGTGATTCTAACATGTGGCCAGTGTTGAGAATCACTGATTTAATGAATCTGGAAATATTTTGGTATCTATTTCACTTTAGAAACTCAGGTTCTGTAACAAACAGACTCCTAGTTTAAATGTTTCCACCTGAATTGTACACTCAAATCGAGATGTGAGCTGCTCTGTGTGATGTGAGAATCAAATGGCTTCCAGACTCAGTGACTTCATGGAGACCTTTGAAATTAGCTAGACTTCTGGCTCTTTTAATGCCAAACCTCCATTTCTTCCTCTATTTCAGATATGTTTTACAACTCAAAAACAGAGTTTTTAGAAATTCATAGCATTTATTAACTGTGAGCTAAGAGACACTCAATGGTGTGTGGCATAGTGCCCTTATTTTATAAATGAAGATAGAGGCCCCAAAAAGGTATGATTTGTCCAAGGTCACCAGGCTAAGGACTGAAACCTTGTGTCTCTGACTCCAGTGCTGTTTCCCTGTTAATAAGGTGTCATTTAGGCTCAGAAGAGATCAATTAGGTCACTAATTTATGGATATAAAATTGGACTTGTAGCCACTTGGACTCCCTTAAAATTCAGGTGAACAGACTACTGGCATAGATATTCCGATGTAAACATTTTCATTTATGTTATAATAAAAATATTCCATTAGGCTCTTGCTGATCCACATGCCTTACTCAGGTAGAACTGACCCTCACCCCTTTGAGTTATCATTACACTCTGTACAAATTTATATGATAGCACCTTCAGTTCATGTCATTGTTTTTCAAACCTGCCTTTGTCTATCAGACTGTCATCTGCTCCAAGGAAGAGACCACTTTTAATTTACTTTTGTATCCGCAGAGCCCAGAACCATGACATAGGCATAGAACAGGCTTTATAAATGTATGCTGAATTGAACAAAATTAAGAATCATAGAAATGTTAACTCTAATAATAATATACATTAAAAATTAAAGTCTGCATGCCTGGATTTCTAGAACCTTAGATCATACTTCTTTATAGCACTGGATCCCAAGGCCAAGGACACAACAATGCAAAATAAGCAGTGACTCACTCAACATGTAGAATTAAACATTTTATATTGTTTTCTCTGGGCTTCTATATGTGTATGTGAATGCATGCAAAAAAAAAAAGAATATACAATGGAGAAAATCAAGCAAGTTACAACATATCTGAGTGTTATTTACATGAGATTAACAATATTTACTGGTAGGGTTTTCTATTAAATAAAATAATATGTAAATCAGTGTTAGTATGTTTAGAAAATAATTTTTCTCATATTCAGAATTCATGTATTTTCTGTATATATTTTTTCACTTAGTTCTTTAATGCCAAGAATTTTTTTTTTAAAGATTTTTATTTATTCATTTGACACAGAGAGAGAGAGATTACAAGTAGGCAGAGAGGCAGGCAGAGAGAGAGGAGAGAGGAGGAAGCAGGCTCCCCGCTGAGCAGAGAGCCCGATGTGGACCTCGATCCCAGGACCCTGGGATCATGACCTGAGCCGAAGGCAGCGGCTTTAACCCACTGAGCCACCCAGGCGCCCTAATGCCAAGAACTTTTAATGTAGAAGCATGTTTGTCATCAATTAAAACAGTTCAATATTTTTGGAGATGGGGGTCCTTAATAACATTAAAGTACAAATACCTGTGCTCAACACAATTAGATCCAATGTTTTGCAAGCAGCAGATAGACCAGCCATAAAAAGGAAAGGTAGATCGGGGTAGTTGTCCTGATGGATCAAAATAAAGAGAAATAAACATTCCTAGATGATAGACATGAGTGAAATGTGGCCAGGGAATTCACTCATCAGGTGAAAAGCACACCACATGGAAGCAAACAGTGGGAAGAAAAAAGAAAAAAGTCACATTTCAGCAGAGAGTCATGGGTTTTAGGTAACCATGACAACAGCTCAGTGAAATAACAGCTTCTCTTTTTTCTTTATGGAAAAGAGTCTGTGGAATGTCATGTGGTTTACTTTTTTTTTCCCCAGATAAATCTCTAATGCCCTAGTAGAATCTTTGCTCCTGACAGCTTTTAATAACTGGTAGTTTGTTGCTATTTACTTAAGTTTAAGAGAACACTATCTAGGTTCACCTCCATTAATACATCTGTTTCTTCTTTCTCTCTTTTTTCATTTGACTTGGGACACTTGATTCTTTTTCCCCATCATATGTTATGAAACACCTGTGTTGAAATAGAAAAAGAAGAACTTCCTCATCAGAGGACCTTTGCCACTTACCAGATGATACTGAACAAGTTATTTAGAGTCTTTGACATTTGGTTTATCTCAACAGAAAAAAAATGGGGTGCAATTATTATATATGCTTGTTTTCTGTGTTAATGAAAGCAATAAATGCAATGGCAAGCAGAAAATGTAGTGGAAGTGTATAATCTTTTGAGTCTCAGAAACACAAGTTTCAGTGGACTTTTGTAACTTCACTTACACGATACTGAATAAGTTATTCTGGGAAATGTTTTCTTTAAAATTAGAATAATGTAATAATATATCTTAAAGCATTATTGTGGAAGGATTCAACGGGATCTGTTAATGTAAAATGACTGGTTTAGTATCTGACATATTCTTTCAGTTCCATGGGTGGAAATTATTACTATATCTTTATATGATATATCAATATTTGTTATTACAATAATGAATATTCAACCAGGGTTATAGAGCCAGGGTTAAAAACAATTTGGTGGCATGCCAATGGTCTTATATTCAATAATAGTATAACAGCTGTCATTATTTAAAAAAAAAGATTTGTTTAGAGAGAGAGAAAGTGCACACGAAGTGGGGAAGGGATAGAGGAAGAGGAGAGATTCTGAAGAAGACTCCCCTCTGAGTGCAGAGCCTGATATGGGGCTGGATCCCATGACCACGAGATCATCCCACGGTCATGAGATCATGACCTGAGCAGAAATCCAAAGTCAGGGCGCCTGGGTGGCTCAGCGGTTAAAGCCACTGCCTTCGGCTCAGGTCATGATCCCAGGGTCCTGGGATCGAGGCCCACATCGGGCTCTCTGCTCAGCAGGGAGCCTGCTTCCTCCTCTCTCCTCTCTCTCTGCCTGCCTCTCTGCCTACTTGTAATCTCTCTCTCTGTGTCAAATGAATAAATAAAATCTTTAAAAAAAAAAAAGAAATCCAAAGTCAGACACTCTGAGCCACCAACTGAGCCACCCAGGCACCCCAATAGCGATCATTATTAAACACTCTATACTTGAAACTATATACTAAGTGCTTTGCATATGTTACATTATTGATCCTTCATAAAAAGTTGTTATAATCCTCATGTACAGATGAAAAACCTTAATACTTAGAGCGCTTAAGTAATTTTCCCAAGGTCATGTAGCTAATAATAGTACTAGAAATCATGTCTGATTATAATCTCCATGATCCTAACCATCGTGCTAACAATTTCTCCTCCCTGTATCACACACAAACATGATAACTTCGGACTAAGTTTTTCAAATTATTTCTGGAACCAGGGTAGATTTCCTCTTTGTTACTAATACATCCAGTCATCTGAACACTTAGTCACTTGGCAGTTGGCATTTCAGCAAAAATAGGTCCATTCAAACATCTCTAATTTAAATGAGTATGCTGTAGGAGTTTTTGAGGCAGTAGGCTCTTTTGAAAATGTCCTGGATGGTTTATTATTCCAATAGGAATGAAAATGATTTCGTTTATGTACTGTCATGATGTCTAGTTAACCAACATGATAAAGGAATTCAATATATGATATTCAATGCAAAAGCTAAGTTAGCTTTATTCAACCGTTCGTAAGCCATTTACAGGCAGTAATAAATGTCGTGGATATATACATTTGGAATCAGCACAGTGTATTAATGTTCTAGCTCTGGCTCTAAGCATCATGTGACCTTAGATAAGTCACCCAACAGACCTATTTCTCAATTACGTGTGGATAAAAGGATTGAGGAATGTCGTGAAGTGTGAAGAAACCTGGAAACCGACATTTGCTGGGCAAAACACTGTGCTACTTTCCATTACTATTTTATTTTATTATTCATATAGTAGATGTGAGTTATACATTACTATGTTACATAATGGTATTTTCTATTATGTCCTATTATATTTAATATGATTTCATATTACAGTGGAGAAAATTGAGACTTAGCAAGTCTAAATAACATGTTCACTGACACACCGCTAGTAAGTAGCAGAGCCGGAACTGACGCCCACGTCTACCGGAATTTGGCATCCAGCTCTTTTCCAACACACAACACTTCAATTCATGAGTGATATCTTAGTGACCCCAAATTAAAAGCTTCTGTAAGTGTCTCTCATTCAACATAGTAGCAGCCTTTCCTGGGGGGCACAGCTCAGTCAGTTCCATCTCATGGTAATTGAATTTGGTTTTCGACGGCAGTGAGAGAGCAAACTCAATGGAGCAGGAGACTGATACCACTGTCTTGATTTTTTTTAACAGTGAAGTGAACAAGTGATCAGGAAGGCTTTTCACTTTTTAAAATATTATTCCATGTGCCTTGCCTGTTGTCCATAAAAGTATTTATCATAAAACAGGGTTTTAGATGCTATTAGCCTTTTGTATTCTTCCCTACTCAGACTGCATTTCCTCTTCATTAAAATAGGAAAAAAGAAATCATACAAACCTACAAGGTAGTTGTGTGAAGTTCTAAAAATGTACACAGTGATGCCTTCCTCATGGTCTGGACTAGAAAAGGGCCTCATTACATGTTTAATAAAAATGATATATTTAAAAAAATCTTCTAGGGCAGAGGTTGGTACCAATTACATGATGAGTTAAAAAGGCTGTTGAACACATGTCTGTAGTTAGTAGAAGATTCACTGGTTCATCCATTGATTTGTTTATTCATCCATCAAATCCTGATTGAGTCTCTCTTCTAGATTCTGTGGAAAGTCATAATAATAAAGTTGTCCCCGCGGAGATCACATTTTCTAAGGGAGGTGATACTGATTGTTTATCAAGGGAGTCTAAAGTAAATGAAGTCTACATTTGGCAAAGAATAATGTTATCTACTCAGGGGGCACAGGCCTCCTGTGGAAGTATGTGCCTGTTAAGAACAGTCTGTCATAGCAGGGTGGTTTTCCTGCACTTTTTATTCTGAGTTAAGATTGATATCTTGCTACTTAGTTCATTGCTCTCACTGAATTTAAAGCATCAATGATTTTAGGATGAATTATTTATATAACACCAAGACAAAAAAATAAAGATAAATCTCCCTATTAAATTATGGTGTGATATTTTTAACTGTTTACAATTTTTATTTTATATTTATACTGAAAGAGCTCCTTTTGACTTCTTTAGTGAAATATTTTTATCATAGTTTATTCTCCTGCCTACTTATAAATGAAACTATGAGCAAAAGAATTCAGTGAAGAATTCCTCAAAATTCTTCATAGTTAGAGTCAGATCCTTTTGAATTACTTTCGAAGTCAGAGTTAACAGTGTCTGTTTTTTCTAAAATACTGCCTTGGCCTTGAAGACAAGGTCAGATATCAGATCCATCGCAAGGAGTGAGCATGTTTAGGCATGAACAAAGTCACTGGCAGGGAGAAGCACGAGTAATGCTCAGAGAAGGGTAGCCAACCTGACTTTAGCAGTCAGATCACATCATTTGTAAGTAAGCTGAAGGGTGGTGCCCAGACTCAAGCTATATTCTGGAGGTACAATTGACAAGACCGGCTAATGATTTCAATCATTAGCGAAAGACATAAGAGAATAGGATCCAAATGAAAAGTCACCAGTTTCTGGCTTAAAAAGGATGCCTCATGGGTTTGAGCTGCAGGACGGTTGGTGTGATAGGAAATATGGTGAGAGGAACAGTTTGGGGAGTTTAAACGTGACATAGGAGATGCATGGGAGATAAGACTAAAATGGGAAGTCAGAGATCAATATACAGGTTTAAAGTTAAGAGGAGTGGTTTTGAACTAGAGATAGGAGTTAAGGAGTTCTCACCAGGTAGTCGGCATGTAAGCCATGAAACTTGTGAGAGAGAAAACAAGAGATGACACGGGCATAAACTCAGGACGAGAGGTAGGCTAGCTTTGGGGGCAAACCAGCGAAGTCCTACAATGGATGGTTAACAGATGCTTGTCAGATTAGTGTTCTCAGCAAATAAATATTTGACAAAATGATATGAAGTCATTTTTATTATCCTTTGATTACTGAGGCCTGGGAAATTTAACTCATTTTCTTAAGTAGATGCAAGACGAGAATTCTGTTCTAGATTCTGGCTTTCATTGCGTATTCGGCAACCCTCAGAAGGCTGCTTCCTTCAACAATTTCCTTTAAAATATGAACCTCTAGGTGAATCTCCCTGCCTTCCCCCCTTTGATGTTGAGGCGGCCACAACTCCTTTAACATAAAGGTTTTTGTGTAGATCATCTGCACCCGCCTGGAGGAGTACAACAGCCGGCAGGCTTTGTGCGACGGAACTCCGGAGGGACCGCTACTGCGCAATCCTGGAAACCATGACAAAGCCAGGACCCCAAGGCTCCCCTCCTCTGCTGATGTGGAATTCTGCCTAAGTCTGACCCAGTATGAATCTGATTCCATGGACAAATCTGCCAATTTCAGCTTTAGAAATACACTGGAAGGTAATCCCCTTTTATCACTCATTTAAAATTTCCTGGTTTTTTCTGAACTCCTATTTGTAATCTCTTATTCCAAATCCCAGATATGTTTAAGAATTCAGAATTTTCTGACTAAGGACAGGTGGCATATATGCCTTTACGGCCAACGATCCTCACAGAGCCTGAGAAGCACACTGTAATCTAACACATACGACTCTTCGGCAAAAGGTACAAATACACCCACCATCATGATAAAGAAAGGTGACTGGCAGCCTAACCGTGAAGAAGGTCAGCTTTTTCCACTGATAGAGTATGGATGCCAAACAAAACATTTTCACACTAATTAGTATTTTGGAATTACAGATAAAAGACTGTGGATCTATCATCCTTTGCAAGTTTTAGTATTTTACCTAGTTTAAAATACATTGAACACTAGGCTTTTTGAGCCAATTCCATTCTTTTGCCTATAATAAGGATTAAATCTATACATCAGGTTAAGTTGCCATCTCATTATCCTTCAAGATTTCTGTACTTTTTCAGAGATTCCTTCTCAGAGGCTCTTCTAGGTCCTAATTTTCCTACAGAGCTCTTGGTCCTGCTTGCTCTTCCCTTCAGCACCTGTTGATTCTTCTCTGCTCATGCTGTTCTGGTCATGATATCTACTTTTGTCACCTCAATATGCATTATGGAAACAAACTACAAACAAAACAAAACCAACCAACCAAGAACATTCACTCAAGTCACAGATTTAATAGGAAGTTTGGGAAGAGGGAGGGCTAACTTGTTGCAAGGTCAACAACTCAACATTAAACATGAAACAGTCCCCCTCCTACAAACCTCTTTGGCACTCTACTGTGTAGACAAAACTTTCTCTCATTTCTTCTTAACTTTCTTGTTTGGTTTTCTTGTCATTGTGGTTATTGTTTAACCCTCTCACTTCTGTTGCTCAACTGTATAGGATAGTTTTGCTGTCTCTTTCATATCCCTGGGTCTATCCAACCATAGCCTTCAGGCCTTGCTCTCCTCCAGAAGCAGTTTAAACAAGGACTTTATCACTTATATCACCCTAAAGAGGAATCCTGCTTCCAGCCATTAAAATAAAAATTGTGTTTGTCTTCTGAAAGTAATATTAATGATTAACATTTTCCAGCTTTATAGCTTTTTTTCCCTTCATAACAGGATCCAGACTAGGGCAGGTAACATTTAGTTGCCATGTCTTTTTTAGCCTTTTTTCATCTGAAATATTTTCACAGATCCCACCCCCCCTTTTTTTTTTCTTTAATGAGATTAATACTTTGGGGGAATACAGTTTCTCCCACCATTTTTAAATAAGATTTCCTTTTTTTGAGTTTGTCTGATATTTCCTCATAAATGGATGCAGGTTAGCCAGGTTAGAATTCTTAGCCAGAATTCTCTGTAGGTGGCTTTGTGTCTTTCTAAGAGAGTATCCCATTGGGACGGACAGAACAACCATCTGTCTCACACTGATGATGTGAATTTGATCATCTGCTCCAGATATGGCCCAATTTCCCCACTCCATAATTATTATTTTCTCTTTCAAAATAATAAATTGACTACACGGAGATATTTTTAATACTATGCAAATATTCTGCTTTCTCCTACAGTTGCCATCCATTGGTGGTTACAAAATGATGATTTTCCAACTTCAGCACTCCCTTTACATATACATATATTAGCACTCAGGATTCTATTGTTAGCAAGAGCCCGCCTCCCTCTCTCCCTTCCTCCCTCCCTCTCCTACTATCTAATCTATGTAGATAGATAACCTATCAACCTATCTTAATCTATCTATGGTATCAAGTAAATACTTTCAGCATTCAGGATTTTTTCAGTGGTATGTAAATCTTTAAGGTGCATAATTACCTTAGTGCTTAGATGGTCCCAGAGTCCATCGATGGTCACCCCTTTGATGTGTCTCTGTTTCACCTCCCCATTGATTTTTTTAGTATTTTCTTTCTCTCTGATATAACAAAGTATTCTAGAGTCATATTGTATCTGCAGTGCCTCAGGCCTGAATCAGTCATGTTTTTTTCAGATACCATGGTTCCTTTCTGTGGGGGAAGATATTAGGAACAAATATCTGGGAGAAAGTCTTGCTCACTGGACACATTTTTTAAAAGATTTTATTCATTTATTAGGCAGAGAGACAGAGATGACGAGTAGGCAGAGAGGCAGGCAGAGAGAAAGGAGGAAGCAGGCTCTCCGCTGAGCAGAGAGCCCGATGCGGGCCTCGATCCCAGGACCCTGAGATCATGACCTGAGCTGAAAGCAGAGGCTTTAACCCACTGAGCCACCCAGGCATCCCTCACTGGACACATTTTAAGACCAGGATAGGGTGGCATGTGGGATCTTGTCCTGCAAGGAGTGCTCAAGTGAGTATAGCTGTGAGGAGCGCAGGATGGGAGAAGCAGGAGCAAAGACAGCTACTGCATTCTGTTCTCAATAAATGCAGGTGGAATGGAATGGTCAGTTATGATTGAACCTCACAGTTATTGTTGCCCTTTGATTCTTTCCAGCCTTGTGAGAGGTGTGTAATGTACATCCCATTGAACACATTCTCACAGCCAGTCCCGGGATGGAGGAGCTATTGTGTTTTCATCTGCTGAAGTTATTTATGTAACCTCAGCTTTCCTCTTAGTGCTCAAGTGAGTATAGCTGTGAGGAGCGCAGGATGGGAGAAGCAGGAGCAAAGACAGCTACTGCATTCTGTTCTCAATAAATGCAGGTGGAATGGAATGGTCAGTTATGATTGAACCTCACAGTTATTGTTGCCCTTTGATTCTTTCCAGCCTTGTGAGAGGTGTGTAATGTACATCCCATTGAACACATTCTCACAGCCAGTCCCGGGATGGAGGACTTAGATTTAAATGTTGAAATAAATATTGAAAATGTGCCACTTGTGAATTGTGTAAAAGAGGCTCATGTTCTTCAATAAAGCAAAGAAAAAATAAGTGTGCATCATAAAAGGTAGTCTTCTGATTAGGTTAAATAGTTGGTCCCCAGGTGGTGTGGGCTATTGGATTCAAAGAAGAATCTTCTCACATCCAAATCTCTGACTGCCCATGGTGTCTTGTACTTCACAGTTTATAATCGTGCTAATGCAAAATTAGCAGTGGCATGTGTGTTGGGGGCTGAGGGAGGAATGCCAGTTTAGCGAAGTGGTTAAAAGCAATCAAACTGACTGGAAGTTGATCTAAACTCCACCACTTCCTAGATATATCACATTGAATAAGTTATTTCACTTCTGGGCCTTAGTTTCATCATCTTTAAAATGTAGATAAGAATAATAATTTGTGGAGTTTGTGTTAAGATTAAATGATATAATACATGTAAGGAACTTACAACATTTCTTCAATAAATGGCAGCTATAGTTATCTTGAACCAGGATTGATTGTTGACAACTCAGTTATCACTCATTAATTTTTGTGACAATTAACTTAGAAACCAAGTATGAACTGACTCCTGAGAAAATAGGTCATGATGGGCTAAGTGTAGTAAAAAAATGGGGAGGGAGAATAATGGAAAGAATTTCTTGAGAGAGACCCAGAGAGAGATAGAACTTTTGGAGACAAAGAGCTTCTCAGGGGGAGTTCCCAAAAACAAGGAGATAAGAGAAAAGGCAGCTCCTGTAACCCCAAAAGGAAAAAGGGTATAAAAACAAGAATAACTCTAATTTAAAGTTGTGTACACAACCCTAAGCACAGTGCAACTTAGGATCATGGAAACTTAGAGCTGAAGACACTTTTGTATATGTTCACTCCAACATCTGGACTGTGCTGAGATGCCACTATAAAAACATCCCTGGGTGGCCATTCAAAGACAGGGACTAACCTACCTCACAAGGTACAACAAAAAGCTCCAGGTTGAGAAAAAAAGAAACTTAGTTCTATTCAATTTAATGAGCCCTCTTATGATCCTGGTACTACAGGAAATTACAGATGTCTAAAGATGTGTAAAAATGACAGTTACACAGTTTCTGACTCGAGGGGCTTACTATCCAATGAGAAATTGCCACACAGCACATGGGGAAAACACAATATGACAGGCAGTATAAAATGAGGCAGGAACCCAGAAATAAACGAGACATATTTCCCAAGAAAATAAAACTGGATCTTGAAATATCAATAATTTTCCACCAAGAAGGGAGGAGGAAAGGCATTTCCAGCAGAGGGGAAAACATGCACAGTGAACAGAGGTGTGAAATTACCCAAAAGTAAAAAGTTGTGTGTGGCTGAAATATTAAATTTGCAATGGGAGGTAAGAAGAGGTGTAAAGAGTTTAGAATACATCATGATATCCCTGTATCTCGATCTACTCTAGAGGAAAAAAAAAAAGTTATGGGCTCCTAAAAATATGCCCACAGATCCCTAGAGAACTAAGAAACTAAAGTTGATTCTATGTAAATGTCTCTCATAGCTTCCCTGTAAAGGAGAGATATTTGGAAACCCAGTGTTTAAAAAGCATGATACAATGTTTGTATCTTCAAGAATATGTCTACATAACTTGTTTTGTGAAACATTGCTCTAGAAAATGTGAGTCAGGAGAGGCCGGGAGGAAGTTGATATGATCCTATCTATATGTCAACAAGGTATGAAGTTGTGGCCTTAGCAGAATGTGGGATGACTACTCAGTGAGCCATGGGCGCTGGGGAGGGGATGGATGGTGAGGGCTTGTTTTCAGGTAGGAGACTGAGATGCAGATGAGTTGGTCGGAGGAGAGCAACTGTAGTGTACTCTAGAGTACAGAGGATCGGGAGCTCTTGGTAACCAAATGTGAGGCAGACAGGTGAGCAACACTTTGAGGATGGTTCCAAAACATCTCCCATCAATTTCTCATAATTCGTCCTTGTTTGGTCCTCTTAAGCTATACACCATTAAAAAATCGAGTTTGTCTTCTTATGACAGCTCTTCTAAAATAACTGCTCCTATGATTCTCCAGAACTTTTCTTTCTGGCAGCCCTTCAGCTCTATTTTATTGTGACTGCCAAACACAAACACATCACTGGGAAGCGTCTCACTTCTTCATTTGCTAGGATTTCTTGAGAAGCAGTTCAAGAAAGTAAAAAAAAAAAAAAAACAAAAAACCTCTTGGCTTTAATGACAGAAAATGGAAGTTTTGACATTTTGAATGACATTTTGTAGCTGCATGGATATTTGAAGAGAAAGGCCAGCAGCCAATCAGAGTGAAGTCTCAAAGAATGACCAAGTTTTCGGTGTCTGTGCTTGAAAAATGGACTTTTTTAGGACATAGAGAAATGATTACACAGACTCAAAAACTAAATTCCATTGAGACCAACTGTATGAATCTTAATGCCAAGGAGATGGTTTCAGTGGGGTGGGACATTCTAGTTGATGGAAAGGCCCCAGTCCTTTTCTGCACACATTTACCCGTTCTGAGGGAATCAGAAAGCTGGACAGTTTCGTATAGATTGGGGTTCACTGACTCAGAACAGAGGCAAAGGGTTTTGAGAAGCTCAGAACAAGAAAACTTTTCCAAGCCTGGGTTACTTACCTCCCCAGAATTATCGCCTTGCCAACCCTGTTGGTATTTGGATCAGGCAATGTTCCTGATCATAATAATAAAAATAAAAATGTCTGTGTGCCAGACATTCTCACTTCACACGTTATTTTATTTAATCTTGACAACAGTCCTATGATATTTAATATTCATTGATCAAACTAAAGCACCATCTTAAGTAGTTATTCCAGTGAGTTTAGAAAACAGTGTGTCTCGGGGCGCCTGGGTGGCTCAGTGGGTTAAGCTTCTGCCTTCGGCTCAGGTCATGATCTCAGGGTCCTGGGATTGAGCCCCGCATCAGGCTCTCTGCTCAGTGGGGAGCCTGCTTCCCCCTCTCCCTCTGCCTGCCTCTCTGCCTACTTGTGATCTCTCTCTCTCTCTCTCTCTCTCTCTGTCAAATAAATAAATAAAAATCTTGAAAAAAAAAGAAAAAAAAAAGAGTGTGTTTCCTTCAAGTTGAATGAGCCGATTCAACTCATTTGAGTCAAGGATAGCTTATTTTCTCTTTACTCCAAGTTCTCAGGGAAAATAGGACACNATCTTGAAAAAAAAAGAGTGTGTTTCCTTCAAGTTGAATGAGCCGATTCAATTCATTTGAGTCAAGGATAGCTTATTTTCTCTTTACTCCAAGTTCTCAGGGAAAATAGGACACTTCTGATAATATGTAGGGAATTCAAACAAGTATCCTGTGTATTACTTCCCGAGTGGGTTTGCTTTGAATGTGTTTCTTTAATCAGGACATAGCATTATCTTTTTAAAAGGTTGATATAAAATAAGGACTGCTNAAAAATAAATAAAAGGTTGATATAAAATAAGGACTGCTATATTATGGAGAATGCTTTGTAGATATATATGCAAGTTTAAGACATGTAGGGCTGAAGCTACACTCAGGGTAGAGTTAATACTTATGAACTAGGTTAATTAAATATAAATCAAGCATAATTCCTATATATGAAATGCACGTTAAATTCTTAATCAGTGCCTTATTTCCCAAAGCAGAAAGGTGACGAGATCAGAATACATTTATTTTATCTGACTGTTAGAAACTCTCTAGCCGGGATACAATGATTGCCTGCTAGAAACTATGACTGTTTGAACATTAGGGGGCATTTTAAATTTTGTGGAAACAGATTTCTTTAGACTCAGTGACATTGTTCAGACATCTGAGTAATGGAAACTCACAGTTTTATCTCTTTTTTCAGAAAAAAATACCTTAAAAACAGAATAGTTTAGAGTGTTGGGATATTATTGCTTGATACTCAGTAAACTTTTTTTTAAAGATTTTATTTATTTATTTGATAGAGAGATCAGATCACAAGTAGGCAGAGAGGCAGGCAGAGAGAGAGGAGGAAGCAGGCTCCCCGCTGAGCAGGGAGCCCGATGCGGGCCTTGATCCCAGGACCCTGAGATCATGACCTGAGCCGAAGACAGAGGCTTTAACCCAGTGAGCCAGCCAGGTGCCCGATACTCAGTAAACTTTTAGCAACAAATGTGATAATGACATACCCTGAGATCTCTCTAAACAAAACAAAACAAAACAAACTGGCATGTTGGTCCTCAAATATTTATACAGTTTTAAATGATTCTTCTGTTTCTACCCTCTCTGACTTGTAATGCTATGCAAATTGTCCTTGCCAAATGTGAATATTGAGAAAGTAAAGAAATTTATTTAAGGCATGTGTCATCTTTGCTATGAATTAAGAGGTGCTGGGATTATGTATTGGCAAACATCATCTTGGAAAGCTACACTGGGGAGAGAGAAGAACTTCCCAGATCTCTATAAAGTAGATCGAAACACTGATTTCGAAGGCATAGAGCAATATATTGGAGTACAGATTTTAATATTAGGAGCATTCTTCATTTTTAAAATTTATTTAATAATTACCTGTTTAAGCTATTGTGAGAATATACACACACCTAGCTCCTATTATATACACATGAAATGTTTCCTTTTCTCTACTCCTGTCTTTGTAATTTTCAATAGTTGTCCCAACTTCCCTTGTAATTTAGTAAGTTATTTGTCCTTTTGATACGTATTTATTCATAATAGATAGCTTTTATTTATTTTTTCATCATTTGAATTCACTGTCTAAATGGTTATTTGATGAAGGATAATCTTATTTTCCATTTAAGGTCACAGAAAATCTTTAAGGAGCAAAATAATAATGCACCTGTTCTAAATGTAGAGGCAGGCATTAGACATATGGAAATTTCACTTCCTTGGGACAAATCTTGGGGAAAATGCCAGCACTCATTAGTAATAAACACTGCAAAAAAAAGCAGGATTCTATTTCTATACATTTATTTATTTAACAAATACGAGTTGAGAGACTTCAGGATACCAAAGACAAAGTAACTATGTGTCATGTAGGACTGCCTTATAATCTTCTACAGTAGTAAGTCTAAAATATTTGGCTTCAATATCTGTTTAACAGGTCTTATAAAATATAGAGAAATCTAATAAGACTTTGTTTATGTGGGTTATAGGGTTATAGCTATAGCTACTTAANTACTAAATGTAGAGGCAGGCATTAGACATATGGAAATTTCACTTCCTTGGGACAAATCTTGGGGAAAATGCCAGCACTCATTAGTAATAAACACTGCAAAAAAAAGCAGGATTCTATTTCTATACATTTATTTATTTAACAAATACGAGTTGAGAGACTTCAGGATACCAAAGACAAAGTAACTATGTGTCATGTAGGACTGCCTTATAATCTTCTACAGTAGTAAGTCTAAAATATTTGGCTTCAATATCTGTTTAACAGGTCTTATAAAATATAGAGAAATCTAATAAGACTTTGTTTATGTGGGTTATAGGGTTATAGCTATAGCTACTTAAGATTTTTAAAACTAAAACTAAAAAAATTTGAAAATACTTGATTCATTAAAATAACGAAATTATTCCTAAAGACATATAAATAACATGAATGTATTTTCAAAAAGATGAAAGTGGCATACCACTGCTTTATATTTTTGCAAAAAAAAAAAAAGAATACATCTTGATTCTATGTCTGTTTCTACACTCAGTGGTATTTTGATATGGTATTTGGTTGAAAAACTTGAAGAAAACCCAGGCTCACACAGATATAAAATTAGAGTAAGGAGAAGTAGTTTTAAAAATATATTCTGATAATTGTGGATCTTAATTTTTTTGTACATCAAAACTTGACAAATGTTAATTTATTTAAAGTGGAATTGCATTGTCAAATCTGAAGCTATAAAATGAACTTTTTGTGCTTGTTACATTACAATCTATTAAAATCTGTCTTGCATTATGAGTGGATTTTCCCCCATATTTATTTTGTAATATCAAGTACAGATCACTTGCAAAATATTGGTTCACTGGGACTTGTAGATCTTCCAAATTTTGAAATATCTCTAATATCAAAAAGTCACATTCATTAATGTCACCAATAATCTCATCAGAAATGTTTAAGGTATTGCAAATCTCTTGAGCTTGCAGTGATGGAATCAAATTTTTCAAAATTCTAATTTTTACTTAAAAACTCAAATTTTATCATGAGCAAAAAATTATCAGGTATTTTCTTTTTTTTTTAGACATATTTATTTATTTATTTGAGACAGAGGGAGTGGAAGGATCACTATCCAGTGATATCAAGGGAGAGAATCTCAAGTAGACTTCCCCCTGAGCATGGGGCCCAAGGCGGGGTTCTATCCCAGAATCCTGAACTCATGACCTGAGCTTAAACCAAGAATCAGAGGCTTACCCAACTCAACTGAGCCACCCGGGCACCCCCATCAGTTGTTTTCTTTTAAGTGACATACTTATTTTGTTCAATATCAAGAAAATGTCTGCCAAATGCCTAAGTCAGAATAACCAAAGTTTATGACTCAGTTGTGCATGCAGGTAGAAATGGGTTCCATAAAAAGCATGGTTATTTCAGTTCTCAATGCAAACAATGGAACAACTGCTTTTCTTTTAGACAACCATCATACTTAAGAGTGCAACAAAAGTATTACATATGTATGTCCCATACTGGCTTCTCTAGGTTACCAGAGCAGAACTTTGGTCTCTGATATACTCCCAATCCTACTTCTATTCTATGGCCCAGCACTAATCACTCCACTCTGTGTGGGTATCTTAGACGAAATCATTGTGCAAAACCAATGGACTTTTTATAAGACCAAAAATACAGAAGAATCACAGTCAATAAACCAATAAAAGTACATAGACTTTCACTTCTGGGAAAGTGGAGTAGATATACATTTCCCTATTCCCCTCTCTAAGTACAACTAAGACCTCTGAATATTGTACATGAAAGAAAATAATATGTATAAGGCAGACTTGCTAGAGGACCTGGGATCTCTTGACATGGTAAAAAGTCCCTTGTGCTTTCTTTTTGTCTCACATATCCAAGATCTAGACCTGAAGAAGCCTGAAAATAGTAAGAATTATAGAAAAAAATAAAAACAGGGGCACCTGGGTGGCTCAGTTGTTTAAGCAACTGTCTTTGGCTCAGGTCACGATCCTGGAGTCCTGCGATCTGAGTCCCACGTCAGGATCCCTGCTCAGTGGAGAGGCGGCTTCTCCCTCTGACCGCTTCCCTCTCACACACACTCTCTCTCTCATTCTCTCTCTCTCTCTCAAATAAATAAATAAATAAAATCTTTTTTAAAAAAAGAAAAACAAACTAAAGGGCAACAAAAATTTTCTCTCTTCAACCAAAAGAAATAGGGAAGAAAGCTTGGTTATTTCCTAAGGCAATAACCATTATACTCCATTCAAACAATGAAAATACAAAAAAAAAGAGAGAGAGAGAGAGAGAGAGAGGAAAAAAGAAAAAGAAAAGGAAAGGAGAAAAGAAAAGAGAAGAACACTTTGTGGTAGAATTCCCACCCATACCAGTAAATGTTAGTTGTGGTGATTAGACCTCCATCCTTATCAGATTAACAATGTGTCCCAATCCCCAGTGATACTGAGGCCATCCAATCCGTGGTGTTAGTGGAGGTCATGTAGGGAGCAGTAATGAGGCATTCCTACCTCTCAGAGCCAGGAACTATAGAGGCTTCCTGGAGAACAAGTCAAGTGAGGAAACTGGACTTCTATCCCCACCTAACATTAATGAGGCAATGTTTTGTTTCCCCTTCCTTTGCTGAGCTTGAGTTAGAGAAAGCCAGTTAATATAGATTTTAATAAGATCCAGAATCTCAAAACATTATACCCAAAATGTTTAGGTTTCAAA
Source organism: Ailurus styani (assembly GCA_002007465.1). Classification (NCBI taxonomy): domain Eukaryota; kingdom Metazoa; phylum Chordata; class Mammalia; order Carnivora; family Ailuridae; genus Ailurus; species Ailurus styani. The sequence goes on from LNAC01000554.1 coordinate 964,942, forward strand.
CAAAAATCATCACACCAAGAAAATCTCATGCTTGAATGAAAAAGCCATCAGTAGATAGTAATACTGAGATGACAGAGAGGGTCTTCATATAATGATAAGTGAGTCATTCTACCAAGAAGATATAGCAATCCTAAATATGTACACACCAAACAATAGAGCTCCAAAATACATGAAGCAAAAGCTGATAAAACTGAAAGGAAAATAGACAAATCCACAATTATAGTTGGAGAATTTAAAACCCCTTTCTCAACAACTGGTAAGAGTTAACAGAATATCTACAAGAATAAAGAATAAATCACAACACCATCAACCAAAAGGATCTGGTTGACATTTATAGACCACTTCACCCAATAACAAAAGAAGAAACATTCATTTTGAGAGCTACAAAACTTATACTAAGACAGACCACATCCTAGACCATAAATCAAACTTCAACAAATTTAAAAGAAGTGAAATCATACAGATTGTGTTCTTTTACCAAAATGGAATCAAACTAGAAACCAATAACATAAAGTTAATAGGAAAATATCATTTAAAAAAAAGGATAGAAAGAAAACTACAGCCCAACACCCCTCAAACTAGGTTATTTCACTATGTAAGTGTCTCCTATCTTGACTCTTACATGGACAATATCTTGGCCATAATATTATTGTATAGTTTTTCAAGTTGATACCATTGTAGGGAATTGAATAAAAGACACATGAAACCTCTCCTTATTATTTTTTATAATTGTATGTGAATCTACAATTATTTAAAATTTCAACTTTGATTTAAAAATAACAAAAACAAGATACAAACATTTTTTAGACTAATATTTGAAATTCACTTTTTAATAGATGGATATGATAAAAGACCCTAATATTGAGTCTTTTTTGGTCAAGAAATTGATGATATTTTTGTGTGCTGAAATTTATTCATAAATCAAGAGATGCAATTCGTAGCACCATCCAAGATAATATTACAGTTATTGACATGTTGGAAAGCAGGCTTAGGACAAACATAATATAGATTTTATTCTAAATGTCACATTCCGCAAGTAGCTATTATCACTTTCTTTCCTGCCAGTTTGAGATTAATAGAATTATTGCCCCAGAGAATAAAGTAATTGTCCAATAACTGGTATACAATTCACCTGAATCTATAGATTGTTTACAGAGAATTTCTTTAAATATACGCCATAGTTCTAGTAGACCAAGAACTACCTGCATCTCTAATTTTGCAAATACCTCTAAAACATCTTTATTAATCTTAGGGAACCATCCTTCTTAGACATCCTTACCTTGTTTTGATTTATACAAACAGCATTAATTTTTATTTTTTATTTTATAGTCATATTTTATGGAGGAATAAGTTTCCATATAAATTTGTAATAGCTACTGTTTATGTTATAGTAAAGTAAGACCAGAAACATTTTAATGAAGCGCAATGGTCAAGTAAATGACTAGCCTAGCTCACTGGTTAAGAAAGAGCTTTGCTTCTATTTTAAAGTCTTGCAGTTGTCAAATTTCTGGTTCGAAGAAAAATGTAAAAAGTTTTATGTCATTAGATTTGGGAATCTGATATACATAGTTAAAACAATCTATGAAATAAGCAACCTGTTTTTCCTTTAAAGAGATCTGTATGTAGTAGAATAAATAGAAAAGTTGATCATTGGACTAAAGTATTTGGGAAATATAGATCGCACATACCCTTTTTAACACATCCTAGGATGAGGAATCTGAGTTCTACAGCATAGAAAGCTGTTTTGATTTGTTTAACTAGAAAAATTTCTGACTAATTTGACCATAGATCCCATTCATTACCATCACCTTGTATCTTTTATTTCTCCAAATACTCTTTTAAACTCTTTTTATTTATAAATTTCAAACACTTACTTGGGAAAATCTGGCTTAAAATTAAAATGTTACACCTACAAATAACAAGGGTTAACTCTAGTCTCCATCTTTTTAGAGTCAATTTCATGCCAGAGACTATGAATAATTATCATTCCTTCTTTACTGGTAAGTTTAAGAGGATAAAGGTGATTATTTATTCTCAAACTAAGAAATAGAAAAGGAAGGAAAACTTCCAAATTCATTCTATGAGACCACCATTACCCTGAGATCAAAACCATATAAAGACTCCACTAAAAAAGAGAACTCCAGGCCAATATCCCTGATGAATATAGATGCAAAAAATCCTCAGTAAAATAATAGCAAACCAAATCCAACAATACATTTAAAAAAATCAACAATAGTCAAGTGGGATTTATTTCTGGGTTTTGCAAATCAGTAACATGATCACATCAATAAAAGAAAGGATAAAAATCACAATCATTTTAAAAGATTAAGAAAAAGCATTTGACAAAGTACAAAATCCGTTCATGATATAAACACTCAACAAGGTAGGTTTGGAGGGAACATACCTTAACATAATAAAGTCCATAAGAAAAACCCAACAGCTATGATCATCCCCCATGGAAAAAAAAAATGGAGAGCTTTTCCACTAAGGTCAGGAACAAGACAGGTATGTCCCCTCTTGCCACTGTTATTTAACATACTACTGGAAGTCCTAACCACATCAATCAGACAACAAAAAGAAATAAAAGGCATCCAAATCAAGAAGGAAGAAATAAAACTTACACTATTTGCAGATGACATGATTCTCTATATAGAAAATTTGTAAGACTCCACTAAAAAACTGCTAGAGCTGATACACAAATTCAGTAAGGCCACAGGACAGAAAATTAATGTACAGAAATCTGTTGCATTTCTACACACCAATAATGAAGCAGCAGAAAGGGAAATTAAGGAATCAACCCCATTTACACTTGCACCAAAACCCATCAGATACCTAGAAATAGATCTAATCGAAGAGGTGAAAGACATATGCTCTGAAAACTATAACAGTGATGAAAGAAATTCAAGATGACTCAAAGAAATGGAAAGACATAATATGCTCATGTGTTGGAAAAACAAAAATTGTTAATGTCTATACTACACAAAACAATCTAGACATTTAACATAATCCTTATCAAGAAACCACCAGCATTTTTCACCGAGCTAGAACAAACAATCCTAAAATTTGTATGGACCCACAAAAGGCCCAGGATAGCAACCTTGAAAAAGAAGAGCGAAGCTAGAGGCATCACAAGTCCAGACTTCAAGTTACATGACAAAGCTGTAGTGATCAAGAGAGTATGGTACTGGCACAGAAATAGACACATAGATCAATGGAACAGAACAGAAAACCCAGAAATGAACCCACAATTTATATGGTCAATTATTTTCTGACAAAGCAAGAAAGCATATCCAAGAGGAAAAATACAGTCTCTTCAACAAATGGTGCTGGGAAAACTGGACAGTAACATGCAGAAGAATGAAATTGGACCACTTTCTTACACCATACACAAGAATAGATTGAAAATGGATGAAAGACCTAAATGTGAGACAGGAGACCATTAAAATCCTAAAGAAGAATACAGGAAATAACCTCTTTGACATTTGGCTGTAGCAGCTTCTTACTTGATGTGTCCAAGGGAAGGGAACAAAAGCAAAAATAAACTATTGGGACTTCATAAAAATAAAAGGCTTCTGCACAGTGAAGGAAACAATCAACAACACTAAAAGGGGGAGTGTATGGAATAGGAAAAGATACTTGTAAATAAACTATCTGATAAAGGGTTAGTACCCAAAATATATAAAGAACTTATAAAACTCAACACCCCAAAAAATGAAAAATCCACATAACATGGGCAGAAGACATGAATAGACAGTTTTCTGAAGAAGACATACAGATGGCCACCAGACACATGAAAAGGTGCTCAACATCACTGATGGTTATGGAAGTACAAATCAAAACTATAATGAAATACTATCTCATGCCTCTCAAAATGGCTAAAATCAACAACACAAGAAAAAACGTGTTGGTGAAGATGCGGGGATAGAGGAACCCTCTTGCACTGTTGGGAATGCAAACTGGTGCAGTCGTTATGGAAAACAACACGGAGGTTCTTCAAAAATTTAAAAGTACAACTACCCAAAAATCCACCAATACTTGGCATTTACCCAAAGGATAAAAAAATACTGATTCAGTTGCGGAGAAAGGGGAACCCTCCTACACTGTTGGTGGGAATGCAAGCTGGTGCAGCCACTCTGGAAAACAGTGTGGAGATTCCTCAAAAATTTGAAAATAGAGCTACCCTATGACCCAGCAAATACTGGATATTTACCCTAAAGATACAAAGGTAGTGATCCTCAGGGGCAAGTGCACCCGAATGTTTATAGCAGCAATGTCCACAATAGCCAAACTATGGAAAGAACCTAGATGTCCATCAACAGATGAATGGATAAAGAAGATGTGGTATATATATACAATGGAATACTATGCAGCTATCAAAAGAAACGAAATCTTGCCATTTGCAACGACATGGATGGAACTGGAGGGTATTATGCTGAGCGAAATAAGTCAATCAGAGAAAGACAATTATCATATGATCTCTCTGATATGAGGAACTTGAGGGGCAGGGTGGGGGGTTGTGGGGGGTAGGGAGGGAAAAATAATGAAACAAGATGGGATGGGGAAGGAGACAAACCATAAGAGACTTCTAATCTCACAAAACAAACTGAGGGTTACTGGGGGGTGGGAGGGTAGGGATAGGGTGGATGGGTTATGGACATTGGGGAGGGTTTGTGCTTTGGTGAATGCTGTGAAAGATGTAAGCCTGATGATTCACAGACCTGTACCCCTGGGGCAAAGAATTAAAAAATAAAAAAATTAAAAAATTAAATAAAAGAAGTATTAAAAAAATACTGATTCAAAGGGATACTCCAACGTTTATAATAGCAGCATTATGTACAATAGGCAAACTATGGAAACAACCCAAATGTCCATCAACTGATGAACTGATAAAGAAGATATGGCGTGTGCGCGTGTGCACACACACACACACACACACACACACACAATGGAATATTATCCAGCCATAAGAAAAAGAACAGAATCTTGACATTTGCAAAGATATGTATGAAGCTAATCATTATTATGCTAAGCAAAATAAGTCCATCAGAGAAAGACAAATATTATACAATTTCACTCATATGTAGAATTTAAGAAACAAAACAAATGAACATGGGGTGAAAAAAGAGAGAGAGAAAGGCAAACCAAGTCTTAACTATAGAGAACAAACTGATGGTTACCAAAGGGGAGTTGGATTGGAGGGACAGGTGAAATAGGTGATGGGGATTAAAGAGGCAACTTGTGATGAGCACCAGGTGTTGTATAGAAGTGTTGAATCACTAAATTGTACACCTGAAACTAATATTACACTTTAACTAACTGGAATGTAAATAAAAACTTTTTAAAAAAGAGGGAGAATGGGCGCCTGGGTGGCTCAGTGGGTTAAAGCCGCTGCCTTCGGCTCAGGTCATGATCTCAGGGTCCTGGGATCGAGGCCC
>LNAC01000554.1:970466-994305 GCA_002007465.1 Ailurus styani
AAAAATAAAAAAAAGAGGGATAATATCCCAAAGTGATTATTTAGTTAGTTATAGATTTTACTAGAAATTTTAGTAGAGCTTCAGCTGGATCCCAGAGCAAAAATGTGAAGTAGAAAATTGTTTACAATGCCAAGTATGTGTGAGATAAAAACTATCAAGTTCTTTTTTTTTTTAAAGATTTTATTTATTTATTTCACAGAGGGAGAGAGATCAAAAAGAGGCAGAGGCGTAGGCAGAGAGAGAGGGGGGGGAAGCAGGCTCCCTGCTGAGCAGAGAGCCCGATGCGGGCCTCGATCCCAGGACCCTGAGATCATGACCTGNTGAAGTAGAAAATTGTTTACAATGCCAAGTATGTGTGAGATAAAAACTATCAAGTTCTTTTAAAAAATTCATTAAATTTGTTGCTTGTACAATTCTAGGGACACCATCCAATATTTATTATATTGTGCTCCAGAGAATGAAATTATAAAATAATAATCTAAATGGTACTCCCTAGGGTTGTACATTTTTATTATGCTATAAATCTATCCTCCCTTAAAAATTAAAACTTAAAAAAACTAAAAGCTAATATTTATTGAGAGGTTACTAAATGTTAGGTACTTTAGTAAACATTTTTTCCTCCCTTTTACCAACCTTAACCTAAGTGGTAAGTTTTATTTATTATGCCCATTTTATGGATTTAAAAAATGTATGTCAGAAAGGCAAGGTCATCTGCTTATAGCAACATCGATCATAAGTGGCAGAGCTGGAATCCAAAATCAATACTGAATTCTGAGCTCCTAATCTCAATAGGAAATGTTTAGAAATTTGACAAGTACACTACCATCCTTGAAGAGAGATCCCTAGAACTCAAGACATGAGTCCCTGGGTAAGCTGTTTACATTCACATAGCACATCTGTTTCATCTACAAAATAGAAGAAATATTTCTGTACTATTTACCTGTAAGTGTTCATGTGAGAATCAAATAAGAAATGTTTGTTAAATGTGGGAAGGCTCTGTTATACTACAATGAAGAAAATCATTTTAAAGATTTATTCATAGTATTTGAAATCTATATTTTTACCAATAATTTTAACCCAAACTTTATTTTTCTTTTTCATCCTCCAGTAAATTCAGAATATTGTGACAGTGGCTTCACAGTAATTGAGTTATCAATAGAAGCTTTGAACGTTAATGAACTTGGAATTATCACCTGCATGCTTAAATAAGTAGAAGAGAATATCCTGATAAAAAGGATTAGTTTTATAGGCAGAAATACATGAAATATGGTAATTAATAAGGATAAGAACTCCAAAGCAACTATGCTCTAAGTATTCCTTCCAAGATTCCACAGGTCATTAGTTCCATAAGATATTGCTGGGTTAATCTATTTATTTCTCCTTCCCTTTATTAGGGCTCACTTTAAAATATTGTAAGAAAGAAAATCCAAATAACGTGACTTAAAAAAGACAGGTGTTTTTTTCTGCTATCATGAAACTACAACAGAAGTAAATAATCCAGGATTGGTAGTGCAATTCTACCATCCTCTACTCCCAACATCTATCTCTAAATTTTCATTTTGGGGGTGCCTGGGTGGCTCAGTCCATTAAACATCTGCCTTCAGCTCAGATTATGATCCCAGGGTCCTAGGATCGAGCCCCGCATCAGGCTTCCTGCTCCACAGGAAGCCTGCTTCTCCCTTTCCCACTCCCCCTGCTTGTGTTCCCTCTCTTGCTGTCAAATAAATACAATCTTTTAAAAAAATTAATAAATCTTCATTTTAATATCTTCGTCTTAATTGTCAAGAAGAGGACAAAGTAGGAAAAGGAATGTGTGTCCATTTCCCTTTAAAGGCATAAGTTAGAAGTATCTCTCAATTCTGTTTTATCTCTATGGTCAAACAGATGTGGCCACAATTAGCTCTAAAGGGCGACTGAAAAATGTCATCTCCAGCTAGTGGCCATGTGCCCCACTATGTTTAGGATATTTACACTTAGGAAAAGGAAGAGAACTAGTACTGGTGAAAATAACACCAGTTTCTTTTACAATCCCTTTCCCTAGTGTTTGTTGAAATAATTTCTCTAGCATTTCTTGCAAAATGAACATCAAGTATGTTCTGTCTACTACGTCTCATGTAAGACAACAGTAAATCTGTAGTGGTAAGTGAAGTACCAAAATATTCTTCTACTCTAATTTAGGGAATTAGAGTAAGGTGCTAGAATGCATGGACCAAATACTTGTGTTCCCCCCAAATTGATATGTTGAAACCTTCCTCTCCATTTGAAGTGTTAGAAGGTGGGCCTTTGGGATTTAATGAGGATTAGATGAGGTGATAAGAATGGAGCCCTGATGAATAGGATTAGTGTCCTTATAAGAATCACAACAGAGCTTGCTTCCCTCTCTGCTCTCTGCCACGTGAGGATACAACCAGAAGCCAGTAGTTTGCAGACTGGAAGCGAGCCTTCCCCAGAACTTGACCATGGTGGCACCCTCATCCTACAACATCCAGAACCATAAGAAATAAATTTCTCTTGCTTATAAACCACCCGGTCTATGATACTTTGTTACAGCTGTCCACATGGACTAAGACATAAGAGCCATGACAAAAAAGCCCCCAATCTTAATGGTCTAACCTAATAAAAACTGATTGATTGGGTGCCTGGGTGGCTCAGTGGGTTAAAGCCTCTGCTTTCAGCTCAGGTCATGATCTCAGCGTCCTGGGATCAAGGCCCGCATTGGGCTCTCTGCTCAGCGGGGAGCCTGCTTCCTCCTCTCCTTGTCTCTCTGCCTGCCTCTCTGCCTACTTGTGATCTCTCTCTCTGTGTCAAATAAATAAAATCTTTAAAAAAAAACTGATTGATTGATTGCCCACACCAAGTGCAATGTGGATGTTAATAGTTAGTGAGTGGCTTTTCATGTGGGTATTTTAGTGACTACTCTCCCTCAACTCTCTGATGGATCTTCTGCATGTTCCTGGGAGGCAAAAGAAGAGAGAGTTTGGAGGGTCCTAAGGGAAGAATATATGGGTCAAGCCTAGGAGTGGTCTACCTACCTTCTGCCCATATTTCATTAGCCACAGTTCATTCACAGGGCCACACCTAAATAGGAGGTTGGTTGTACATCCAGGAGCTCGAAGAGCTAGGTTTTGTGAACACATCGAATGGATATGTGTTGCATCTTTGAGCCTTTTCAATGTTTTCCTTTCTAGGATTTAGTAATTGCTGGGGATTTTAGTTTTGGGCTCACATTGAAGCCTCAATTCCTAATTTATCTGTTCTCACTTGCCATTGCTTTCTTCCTCCCACCGACCATCCTAAAGATTTTATTTATCTGACAGAGAGAGAGAGATCACAAGTAGGCAGAGAGGCAGGCAGAGAGAGGAGGAAGCAGGCTCCCCACTGAGCAGAGAGCCCAATGCGGGGCTGGATCCCAGGACCCTGAGATCATGACCTGAGCTGAAGGCAGAGGCTTTAACCCACTGAGCCACCCAGGCACCCCCTGACCATTCTACAATATTTTCCAACTTTATCCCATTTTCTACCAAGTAGAAAAAGGCCATGAAGTTCTGTTTTCCCTAGCCATTATATATTCCTCTTTCTCAATGGCATCTCTCAAAATGTATCCCATGATCTATGGGTGAAAAATTATTTCAATAATGGTGTTTTTTTTTTCAATAAGGAATCATCTCTCTCTTCTTTTGTAATATCTACTATTATCTCCCCTGTGTGGAGCAACACCATAACTATTTTTCATACAAGTTTCTCAAGCCTTTCTTTACATATAATTATTGCATCAGGAGAATATTGAAAGAATGGCCTATTCAATAAAAACATAAGAGCCAGATTCAGAACCATGACCGTCTCACACCACCATAAACCTAGGAACATTAGGGGCACATTCTAAAAACTTTTAGTTTAACTGATTTTATTTCTTTTTAGCTTAACTTATTTTAAAATTATGCTAGCAACTGTAATTACGTGTTTGAAAAAGGGAAATAAATATAGTGTATTTATTTATTCAACAGATAAAATAGATAAAGCATCTTCTGTGTGTAGAATCCTAGAAATGACTCATGATTATGATGCAGATCTTTCTCTCTTGGAACTTATAGTCTAATTAAGAATTGGACCGTGAACACATAAATATAATCCAAAAAATATATTATTAAGAAGAGGGAAATATAATTGTTACTAAATAGAGGGATCTAAGGAAGTGTTTATTGTTAGAGAAACTCTGTTTGAGGATCTGATATTCTCAAGGATGAGTTGGAGTAGGTCAGAAAAGTACAAAAAATAAAATGGGGAAAATTAAAAATTCTTTCCAATATCCTAATGAAACAGTCTTATAAATTCCCAGAGAGTCCTTATAATTAATAACAATTCTGGTGTCAAGATAGCCCTACTTTTTCACTCCTAAAAACTTTTCAGAACCATTATCTTAATTGCTCCTCTCAAAAGCTTTATACCATCTTTATTATTACACTTATTTTGGAAATGAGAGAACTGAGATTCAGAATAACTTGACAAGGTCACACAGATAATAGGTAGCAAAATCAGATCATCAACAGGGGAAGTCATGTCCCCAAGTCTTTCAAATAGAGAGACCAAGTTTTAGAGGAAACAGAGAGTAGAGGTTAAGAATCAGACTGCCTGGGTTAAAATCCTGATACTGTCACTTATAACCAGATGATTCTTCATAAATTTAACCTTTCTTTACTTGAAGTCCTCTATTTACAAAGTGAAGATAATCACAATACATACCTTGTGTGTTATTACATGTGTTAATATTTATAAATTACTTAGAAAAGTCTCCATCATGTGAAAATTTTACTAAATAATAAAATTGCTGACTTGTATACTGATGCATAGTCTTACTGTCTAGTTCCACATACAAACCAAATTCTAAACAATGGAGTAGGCTAGTGTTTTAGATCTCCAGTAGACAAAAATTATTCCAGGAAAGTATTAGTCCTAAGCTGAGTTGACATCCAAAGTGTAACAACATGATAATACCTTCTACTTAAAATGACTTTTAAACCCTTCTACAAATTTTTGAAATTCAGTAAGGGAATTCAATTTGACAAAAACAAACATGGGGCTTAAGAAGGTGAACATGTGGCCTTATATAATGATGGCACTCCCAAAGAATTCCAGCCTTCTCTGTGTTTTATGACAGGAATCTGATTGATCCAGCTGACTGTATACCATTTGAAGTCCTGTGATAGGAAGCTTGTAATGTATTCATCCAAAGGAAGAGGGAAAGTGGGAACCACATGATAGTGCCTTCTCAATCTTGGAAGAGAATGTTATGGAAAACTGGGCTGGATCAGATGCCTCAGCTTTTTCACTGGAAAAGATGTGTTGTTATCTCAGTGATTTTATATTTTAGTACAACTGATAGCTCTATCTCAACTAAAAGAATGACTAAGAGCAGAGCACTGAAATCTGGTAGATATTTAGCCCAAATCCTGACTCGCCATTTACCAGTTGATTGATTTTTGATAAAGCGCCACACTTTTTTGCATCTTAGTTTTCCCACCTGAAAGTGTATTTGATGATATCTTCTTTACAGAGTTACTGGGAGGATTAAGTTCCATATGAACATAAGGAGACACTTAGCCTCGTACCTACCACACAGAAATTGAAAGTGTTATAATACCAAAAATCTTTGTTGCCGAGTGGTAACTAATTAGTAAGAAAGGTGAGTAAAATATATGAATCATGTTTCTATTATAATTAAATCGTGGAGAGGAAGCTTTGAGGTATGCAAGCACATGCCTGTAGTTGAAATAGAAGGTTGAAAAGGCAAACACACTTGTGAAAGCTTCAAACAGATTTTCAAGTGATTTTAATCAAAGGTATCTTAAAAATAATTACCCTGGTATAGCATAGGGAATATGGTCAAAAGTACTGTAATAGTGTTGGTACTGTGATAGATGGTAGCCACGCTTGTGGTGAGCATGGCATAACATAGACTTCCGGAATCTTTATGTTGACCACTTGAAACTGATGTAACATTGTATATCAACTATACTTCAACTAAAGAAAACTTACCCTTAATTTAACATTAAGTATAATCTTTATTAATTTTGCTTCCCTACAACCAACTTTATTTGATGCTCTCATACATTCATAGCAATAATTCCTACACACAAATTTATAGATATGAGTGATAAGAAAGAAATAATGGTATAAGGGGAAGAACACAGGATTTAGAATAAGAACATTAAAGAGAGCTTTGGCATTAGCCACTCAAAAGGCATGTGACCTTTAATGTCACCTAGATGCCACAAAGTTTTCATTTGCACTAGAAGCATGGTGGTACCATTCTATCTCCCCTATGTAAGGAACAGCTAGTGACGTGTTGGACCTGATTCATGTCTCCTATGAAAGCTGAAGCATCTTTTCTCCACTCTTTACTCAAAGACATCAAACTGAAACCTTGAAATTAACAATCATGGGAATATTTACACCATGAAAATTGACAGATGTTACAAAACAACATATTCTTCCCCTGCCCCGTATTTCCCTTCTAAGATCTGGTTATTAATCTTTTGCTAACACACTACTGGGATGTCCCATGAGAAAATGTGCCTGAAAGTGTTTTGTGAATTATAAAATACAACGCAAACATGTTAAATATTCATTATAAAAAGTCATAGATAGGGAATCTGTGACTTGCATATGAAAATATCATTAAATAATCTTGCCTAANCTGAAAGTGTTTTGTGAATTATAAAATACAACGCAAACATGTTAAATATTCATTATAGAAAGTCATAGATAGGGAATCTGTGACTTGCATATGAAAATATCATTAAATAATCTTGCCTAATTAAAAAGCAAGGAGTGGGCACCTGGGTGGCTCTGTGGGTTAAAGCCTCTGCCTTCAGCTCAGGTCATGATCCCAGGGTCCTGGGATCGAGGCCTGCATCGGGCTCTCTGCTCGGCAGAGAGCCTGCTTCCTCCTCTCTCCTCTCTCTCTGCCTGCCTCTCTGCCTACTTGTAATCCCTCTCTCTGTGTCAAATAAATAAATAAAATCTTTAAAAATAAATAAATAAAATAAATAAATAAAAATAAAAAGCAAGGAGTAAGTAAGATAGTAGGATACATTTAAATCATTCGACTTGTATATTATAGAACTGTCCTATTAAATCAAGCCAATGAAAGAATGTTACATAGAACCTTTGCAGGGTGACTAACCATCTTAGTTTGCCTAGGATTATTGGGTTTCCCAGGACAAGGATTAGCTATATAATTTACAAGGCCCAATGTGAAATGAAAATATGGAACACCTTGTTCAAAAAATATTAAGAAATTCTAGATAGCAACAGTGGAGCATTAAGCCAAGTATGGGCAGTTCTGGGTAGGGAACACTCAGTTGCATGCTTGTGAAACCTGTCCTACCTATGACACAGGATTTTCAGTGCTAAAACCAGAACAGTATGGGGCAAAACAGGGACCAGAATGGTTGGTTACCATACCTTTGCTTTGAAAATAGTTGGCATTAGTGTTAATATACCATCAAATTTTTAGCATACCCAGTGAAATATACCAAATGCACAACTACTATCAATTCAGTCATAAGTGAAGAACAGAAAAGAGAATACAGTTTGAATAACACTTTGTCTATAAAAATCTTTGCTTGTTTCAGTCTGTACAATTTGGTGAACTAAATGTGTGGTTCAATATTCCTGTCTTTCCAAACACACAAATCTAATCTTAAAATGTTGAAAGCCATTATAAAATTTTCCCTAAGTTTCAAATTTTAAATGAACAAAGGGACAATTATCCTTGATGTGTGAAATCATTTTATAGATGTGTCTATGAACTGGAGATAAGATCTAAGAAATGCTGAAAAAATCATGAGATGATGTAAATTATGTATGTCTTGTGTATTTATAACATGTATGTAAACAAAATGATCACATATGTGCGTGCACATATACAACATACACACACACTGAGGTTACTAACAGGTGAAATTGGTCTGATATAATTGAAAACAACAATTTAAAGTGATGACACATGAAATAATCCTATTTCTCTCTTTTATTGAGTTTATGGAGATGACTATGACTAATTATCCCTAGACTTTTTGTAAACAATGAAAGTAATTAAAAGCAGTGGTTCTCAAACTTTAGTGTGCATTAGAATTGCCTGGAAGACTTGTTGATGCAAATGGTAAATCCCACTGATTTCTTTTTCAATAGTTCTCTGGAGGGCTAGAGTATTTGCATTTCTGACAAATTTATAGGTTAATGCTACTGGCTCTGGGGCCATATTTTTGAGAACCATGAAATTTATTGAGCATTTGTGACCTTAACTATCCATCTAATAATTATATGGTAAGAAGCCATCACCCACTGCTACATTTGCTTCATTGCTCCATTCCCTGTTGTTGAAAGAATTTCCTGAGTCAAATTAAAAGTATTTTCTAATAAACATAAATGCTAATTAATTACATTTATGGCTGTAGAGCTAGTACTTTATTCGAGAAAGCTTGAAATTGGATTGAAAGTTAATGCTTCCATTATACCTAGGGATCTGCTTAGAGCCAAGATCTTTTTTTTTTTTTGATCTACAATGTTGTATTTCTGAAGCAAGTATTTTAAAGTATAAGCCTTTTTTAAAGTACTCAGCCATCAAATACAGCCCCTTAAAATCATTGTGTATAACCTTGTGAGGCTATGCACTTCATAGTTCCTGAATTAAGTTTCACATAGGAGACTAATCAGGGGGAATGTAGCCAAGAGCCAAACGGTCACTTTGCTTCAATCTCCCGATGCACTAACGTACATTTGACTATCTTCTTGTGCTTTCTTCTCTTATTTATATCACTGAAACTCGAAGAAATATTAAAAGAGGTTTGAGATGCACTGAAAATAAAATTAAATCAAATAAATGTACTATGTTTTGAAGATTTAACTATGTACTTTTTCACATTTCAAAATCTACTAGGCATGATGAAGTGTAACATCTACACCCCAGCTTCCTAGAAATATACAGAATTAAATAAGAGGATATATGTAAAATGTCCATTCAGTGCCTGCCACATAGTAGTTGCTAAATTTTTTTAAACATCACTTTCAATGGTACATGTTGGAGCAGTTATCAGTATGAAAATATCTTATCTCATTTTTTAATTTAATTTTTTTTTAAGAGAGAGCACAGTGGGGAGGAAACAGCGGGAGAAAGTAAGAGAGAATCTTGAGCAGGTTCCACTCGGAGTCAGGCTCAATTTCACAACCTTGAGATCATGACCTGAACTGAAGTCAAGAATAGGAAGCTTAATTGACTGGGCCACCCAGGCACCCCAACATGAAAATATTTTAAGGTAGAAGTATGTGGTGTGCAATTTTAAAGGCAGAAACATTTTTAGGCTTCCAGAATATAGCAGGAGAAAATTTCAAGTGAAGGGAATAATACATTCAGATGTAAAGTTTTTAAACTGTGAGCTCAAGTTTGGAGGATGGAAAGCAATTTAGCCTAAATCAGTGAATTTCAACCCTGGTTGAACATTAAAATCACTTAGGTGTCTTTAAAACTCTAAGTGCCTGAGTCCCACTCTCTACCAATTAAATCTCAATCTCCAGGCGTTGGAGAGAAGCTTCAATATTTAAAAACAGAAAACAAAAAACAAAACAAAACAAAAAACAGAAAAACTCTCCAGAGTACTATTGAAAAGGAAACAAAAGAGAAAAGACATGGATTGACAAGCTGAAATTTTGTATTGTTGGCATCAGCCAGAAACTGCGGTTATTAATTTCCCATAGGAATGCAGCGCAGACTTGAAGGCCTAACCCAGAGTACTTTGGGCAACCGTCACTGCCCTTCATGAAGAACTGGGAGCCATTTTGGCATCTGCAACTGCTAACAAGGTCCCTGCTGGCTTACTGGACTTCCCATTCTGGGGAATCCTTGAAAAAGAGTGAAGCAGTCACACATTCTGGATCTTGCTGTTAATACAAATAAACAGCAAGTTCATAAATTCATTTGGTAGTCCACAGGAAAAAGGGGCTTCCAAGGTGAATGAGTAAGTGAGCACAATACAACCCAACTGCAGTGTACCGAAAATCACAGGTTTAAAACTAATCAGAGCTATCTCTGATTTCCTGATTCCCTCCATGACTAGCTTGAATTTGGATGTAGTAAGTAATAGACATGTATGTTCTACATAAACTTAAGTTGTCTCATCTGTAAATTGGGACAATGATATTATTTATATCACCGGTAGCCCCAGGGATTCAAATGAGATCATGTACATAAGAGATATTTCAAAATCTTGATGTATAAACTGTTTTTATTTGGTGCCTAGAATTTCCTCTTCAACTTGCTCTTCCAAAAGAGAATTAAATTCTCAGCAGAGAACTTGCTGATATTGGTGTAATCCTTTCTTATTTTTCCAGGGTGATTTCCTGGCCAAAAAATGAATTGTGTGAAGTAAAATACAAAATCATTTATTCAAATTTTCATAGTATTCAAGTCCGTGACATTTTCTTTATTTGGTCTCCTAACAAGCAGCAGAATAGAGCTCTTTGAGGGTCTCTTAAGATTTTATGGAGTGAAACTGAATTAAAAGATTTTATGGAGAGAAATGTATCTTTCCTATTCCCAGTCTCTATAGACTGGTACATGTGAAGGATTGAAACATATTTTGTATTTGGTTTTCTTTTAAATATAAAGATGTGAGAGCCTCTGTCTTTGTGGAAAATCAAAGCAAAAGATTTGGTCCCTACTTCTAAGGCATTTCCAGTCTATTTGAAGAAACAAGATATGCACGATTCATTTAAAAGAATTAATATAAGATTATCTATATTAATAATCTTGTACCTATCACAAAGAGGTTGGGTGTTTGCTCAGCCTGTACCTTTGAACTATTTCTGAGCATGTATCACAATAGTCTGGCAAGCTCTATGTGCTTCTTATTCAGATGTCCTTTCCTAATAACTTTGGAGGCTTTCCCAGATGCAATATCTGGCAAATTAACCAAAGAATTGAGCAAAGAAATACTAAGCCTTTGCTAAGAACACTGTTAGAATGCAATCCTACTTTCTAAGATCATCCTAACATTGGATGAAGGCAACCGCAGGCAGGGTCTGTAGAGCAATGGAGTTTAGGAAGGGGAGAGGTGTCTTGTGTCAGGATGGGCCCTGATGGTGGGAGTTGTGGCAAGAGACTTTTCTGCAGTGGGAGAGCCTTGTATTCTTGGCTAGTAGCTTTCATGATGAGCACCCATTGATCAAATGCAATGAGCTGATAGAAATAGTAGGTGCTTCTCAGGAATCCTCCATTTTGTGCAGGATTCTGTACTAGTTGCTTCATACTTGCTGTCAAAATTATTCCTCATCAGAATCTAGATGGGCATTAATTATTCCCTCTCTTACCAATGAAGAAACTGAGGCTCAAAAAAAAGATAGCTATCTTGACAAAAGCCTTACGTTTGGTGAGAAACAGAATTTAAAGTCAGGCCTGCAGAGCTCTAAAAAATCTTTTCTCTATGGCAGTAACTTCAAACTGGGATAGACACACTACTGCCAGTTCACCAAGATTTCTATAGGATACATGGTATAGAATGTGTTAAGGAAATTTATTTCCAGGTCCTCCTGCCAAGTATATTTTTCTTTTTTTTTTTAACATTTTATTAATTTATTTGAGAGAGAGAGAGAGCACACAGAAGCAGGAAGAGAGGGTAAGGGAGAAGCAGACTCCCCGCTGAGCAGGGAGCCTGATGCAGGACTTGGCCCCAGGATCCTGGGATCATGACCTGAGCTGAAGGCAGAGGCTTAACAGACTGAGCCACCCAGGCACCCCACCAAGTATAGTTTTCTAAAATGGATCTTGAATGGGAAAGTTCCTGAAGGTTCTCCTTTTCCTCTGCTCCTTACCCAATACCTTTCTTCTACTTTTCAGGAGAAAAGACTTCCTCCCACATATCCTAAATCCATTCTCAACAGAGCACATTCTCAGAAGGGGTAAAAACTCACAGGCTTCCAAACAAGTAGAGCATTCAAAATATTGGGCCAGCATTGCTAAAGGGCATGACTTTAATGACTAGGTGGCAAATATCTTGTGAGTCATGTGGTTTGTAAATAAATTCATAATTTATAAGATTGCTTTCATTTAAGATTCTTGATTGAGTTGTCAGCTGATGAATCACATTATTTTGATGCTAGATCAGTGAGTCATGTTTAGCATGGAACTAAAAGCGAGTTCAAGTAGTTAAGTGAGATTACTATGAAAAATCTTTTATTACTGTGTAGTTATTTTTGAGAAGAAAGTTTTCTCAGGACCCAGATTTAGTTTTTGATATTAGAGTGCTCACTTCGGCAGCACATATACTAGTTTTTGATATTAGGATAATATTTATGCTAAATTTTATACTATGAGGCAATTAATAATATTAGTCCATGGGTAACTCATTTTTAATTAATGATCTTTCACCAATATTATTAAGAAATAAACTTTCAATAAAATTTTAGTTTTATATATATTTTATAAAGTGTTTTTGTTTGTTTTTAAAGATTTTATTTATTTATTTATTTATTTATTTATTTATTTATTTATTTATTTATTTGATAGCAAGAGAGACATCACAAGTAGGCAGAGAGGCAGGCAGAGAGAGAAAGGAGGAAGCAGGCTCCCTGCTGAGCAGGGAGCCCGATGTGGAGCTTGATCCCAGGACCCTGAGATCATGACCTGAGCCAAAGGCAGAGGCTTAACCCACTGAGCCACCCAGGTGCACCCGTAAAGTGTTTTAATGTATTTGTGTGACTTTGATAAGTTTATGACTAAAATATTTAATGATAAATTAACCCAGATTAATGTTTCCATGAAATTTTTAAAAAGTAATTTTAATTTCTATACCTTTTCATTGCAGAAAAGTTTTTTTTATCAAGCATAACTTGTGTAATATTTAGGTATGTTTCTGTGGGAAAGTAGGATAAATATATGAGATGAAGTCAAAAAAGGAAACCTCATAAAATTTCAGGTGATAATAGAGTTTATTTAGGTATTTTTGATATAGATATAGTGAGTGAGGTGGATACATTTTTAAAAAGTGATATTAAATTTTTAGTTTTACATTTGTACTATTTGTAATATATCTGAAGTTCATCCTCTGAAAGTAGTTACAATTATGATTAAAATAATCTGGATCTACTTAACAGTATGTGAGAACATATATAAAATGTCTAAAAACTTTCATTTGGTGCTATCAAGGATAAAGGCTTAAAGACCATTGCTGTACAGAAGTTTGTCCTCCATGAGATGGGATTTATTACTGCACAGGAAAGGCAATAAACCTTTGCATTCAAGGGCCTAAGCTCTAGAAGAAAACAAGCCTGTGTCCCAACCTTAATTTCTCTTATTTATTTTTAAATCTTACAAGTTACTTGTGTAACTTAATTTTTAAATCTTAATTTTTTCCTACTTTTAAATCTTACACAAGCTACTTGTGTAATTTAATTTTTAAATCTTAATTTTTCTTATTTATTTTTAAATCTTGCACATGTTACTTGACTTCTCTAAGCCCCCTTTTTTTTCAAACTGATGTAATGGAGGTGATAAAGGTACCTAATTTGTAGGATCACTCTGAAGCGTATATGAAAAATCATTTCAAGCTCTTGGGAAAATCCCTGCATACAGTAAAAGCCTTATGTATATAATCATGAAACTTTCATAGACGAGAGGGGAGGGAAGTGAATGTTCTTAGTCTAAGCGCCCAGTAGGAGCAAAGCTTAGCATGATCTCCGAGAATGAGCATGAAAAGCTCAAAAGAAGAGGGAAAAAATCACAAGCTGAGGGGCAGAAATACTGTGAGCCACAATGGTGGAAGGGCACGAAGCCTCAAATGTAGAAGTCAAGAGCTGCCCCTTTAAACATGAACAGGTTGACAACGAAATAATCCTAGTTGCATAAAATTAGCAAGACCTCCCCTGCCCAAATCATAGTGCCCTCACTGTGTGTATCCTAGCTTTATAATTATCATCTTCCAGTTTCTGTTTGATATTTCTAAATTCTGTAATTTAGTAATATGCCCTTGGCCATATTCCTCCAACTAGGTTGCTGTTTACAGTTTAACTTTGATAAATGGGACTTCTTTGGTTCTGAATCTGAGTTCTACTTATGTTCTATGTTTTGTGTGAATGGACTCTGAAATGTTATTTTCTTCCTCTTCCCAGGGACTGTGTGAAAGAGGATGCAAAATAACCAGCTCAGGTCTTGAAGCTTAGTTGATCAAAGTTAAAATGGAAACAATAATTTCGAATTGACAGAGTTGCTGAAAAGGTTGGAGAACATATGTCACCAAAAGCATTTAGCATGATTAATATTCAGAAAGTAATAGCTCATATTATCACTATTCTCCCACTATTAATATTTCTGATGCAATGGAAGAAACCATTTAATGGAGTTCTGATTAATTTTGAAATGAATAGTTTGTGAAATCAAACACATTCTGACCTGATGTCCACCAGGCCGTGATACTGAAGGTCACAAATTTTCTGTTTTCTCTGGAAGCAGAAACCAAAATTAAAAGTAACCACCAGAGTTGGGAAGCAAGGAGACACAGAACAGGCTGGAAAGATCTGCTCTAAGTGACATTAAAGACTGAAGGGAGAGTGACCATGCTGACTAGTATAATAAGGTCTTATTACTTCTCAGTATCTAAAGGAGAAATAATAGGCAGAAGCAACAGGAGGGAGCACGATTGGCTCCACCTATTCCATCTGGTTAATCAGTCTGCTATACCCAGATTAACAACCTTCAGTTCCACCAAGATTTATTAAATACTCAGTGGGCATCCAAAATGTAAGGAATCCCTATAGAATCTCAAGTATAATTGCAAACCAAATGAGATAAACATTGAGAATTTCAGTTATTAGTGCAATCTGATTTTTTCTTTCCAATTTCCCTTTTGCCCACAGGATTTGCTAGTCCACTTACTGGGATAGCAGATGCCTCTCAAAGCAGTATGCACAATGCCCTGCACATCTATATGAATGGAACGATGTCTCAGGTACAGGGATCTGCCAACGACCCTATTTTTCTTCTTCACCATGCATTTGTTGACAGGTTGGTTGACACTTTTTCATGAATTATGTGCTTACAGATGTTAAATGTAGTGGGATTTTATTACATAAAAGCTAAGAAATTGTGGTAGTCTATTGTTTCAGATCAGGTTCTCCCGGAAACAGACCCAAAACGAAGGATTTGGATGCAAATGTTTTATTTAAATGTTTTATTAAAGAGAAGCCAGTAAAAAAATGGGTAAAGCACAGTAAGAAAGAGAAAAAAAGCCAAATAAGAGTACGGCTTCAGGTGAAGTCCCAGACTCAGCCAGACTTTGGTAGAGTGTGGATTACACCTCAGTTTGTCTTGCCTTAAAACAAGGAGCTGGGTTTTTGTATTATTTTATCAAACAGTCATTGGCTACAGGTTGCCCTGAGGTAGGAGCTGTAAAGCTCCCAGGCACTAGTCCATTCCAGACTGGCTGTGCGGCTCCTGTGCCCAAGGGCAGTCTTCTGAAGGTGTTAGCGCCCTGCGGCCAGGAGTCAAGCATGTAGGTTCAGAGAGGTGGGCGCACAGAGGGGGCACAAGGGATCGAAGGCCATCTCGGCAGGACACAAATCTGCTATGTCTCTCTTCAAAATATTTTCTTTCTCTCTGCCAATGTTATTATTTCTTCTTTTCCAATCTCAGACCTTCAGAGAAGCAGATAATGGTCTTTGATCTCAACCGTCGGTCTGAGCGTTATACGATTAGCTCTCCAGACATGATGCACTATGGCCCAGCCATCTTGTTTAACGTGACTTAATTCTTCCGGAGCCTTTTTCACTCTTATTAACCCTCTTCCTCTTTGTTGCATGTGCAGTGCCTTATCTTTAAAGAATTTAGACTTAATCATAGGTGATGATAGCAGAAGAGAAAGTACCTGGAGGAAGGTCAGCTGTCTATTTCTGGAGTTTGTCAAGAGGAGAGGAGGGAGTAAAACATTGAATCATGACAGATGGATGTAGGGCTTTTTTTTCCCCTTCTTTCTTTCCCCTCTTAGATAATTACCTCCAGTGAATAAAGGGCACAGATTTATACCTGCCATTAAGGTAACACTTCCTTTCTTTGTGGTAAATACAACAAATTCTATTTTTTCTGTTTTAAAGATAAAGAAACTGACATTGAAAATTAGATGTTTTACTCATATTAGCACCATTTCTAACTCACTCATTTCCCCAGGAACATGGACATGACATCAGAGAAAAAAGTGACCATGAGCCTGGAAGTTTATTAGGCACATTATTATTGTCTGCAGGACAACTCTAATATTATAGGAATTAAGTAACAATCCAAGTTTCATTCAGAAATCAGTTTTTAAGAAAGCATATAAGCACCAAAATTATGATATTAATATGATATCATAAGTACCTATATCCATATGGAAAGGAGGGAGCAGGAAGCTTGGAAAAATATTTTACCAGAAAAGATAGACTGAACTCTTTTTATGAAATCATTTTATATCCTATCGTCTGTAAATTCTTTGCATTTTTTGATCTTTAAAGAATGAACTTTAAAGAATTCTAGATTTCCTAGACACCTTGATGCTCTAAGCAAGAAATCAACACACTACGGCTTATAGGCCTAATCTATCTCCTGACTTATTTGTAAATAAGGATTGATTGGAACCACAATCATTCATTTATACCTTGTCTATGGCTGCTTTCATGCTATAAGGGCCGAGCTGGGTAGTTGCGACTGAGGCCATATGGCCCACAAAGTGGAAAATATTTAATTTCTGGCCTTCTATGGAAAAAATTTGCTGATCCCTGCCAAACCAATGAATTCCATATTTATATAACAGAGAAGAGGGGGAAAAAAGTTGATCTTTAGCTAGTGCCTTTATCTGTCTTTATAGAAAATACTATAATTGAATTCAGTGTGTGGAGGCATGTTTGTTTGACAGAGATAAAGCCATTATGCAGACGTATGGCTTTTAGGCCACTCTGCCACTCTTGAAAATTAAAATTCTCTACCCTCTTAGAATTCTCTGCTAATCTCTATGGTTACTAAAATAACTGAAAAATGATAAACAAATGTTTCTCACTCAAGTAGTTTCTCACTCAGCCCATGGAGCCAAGCTGATGAAGAGTCTGGGTATGGAGAGGGAGGAAAAAGCACCATTATGAAGGCTAGAGACCCGTGGATTGCCATAGACTACTGTGGCACCTGAACTTTCCTTTCAAGTCTCTTCTCAATCAGATGGTCAATTCACTATACTATTTGGCTATTCACACATATATTTATTGAGTACCCACTGCATGCTGAGTATATTTGCCTAAATATTCCACATTTCTTCTTGCCTCTATGCATTGCTTATACCCTTCTCCAAACCTGGAACATATTGTCCTTTAGTTATCTAATTTTCATGCCATCGATAGTTTCAATTTTCACCTAGTTTCAATTTTCACCTCCTCCATAAAGTCGACCCCGACCATGCTTGTCTGTAACCATCTCTCCCATCCAGAGTGTGTTGGAGTCAGCCCACGGTGGCTAGCAAGATCTAATATGGACATCTTTTCCCAACTTTGCTTTAGGGACCTCAAGCTATAGTTTGAAATTAGCCATGGTGGGAGTATTTATACCACGAAATTGGCACATGCTACAAATCAAGGATTTTATTCTGACAGCTGGTTATTAAAATAATGGCCAGGACACCACTCCTCCATCTATGAACTCATACCACATTCTCTCTTTACTCTTCATTTAGGGCACATCATTTATATTGTTCTTGATTATGTCATTACTCATTTGTGCTTTGTCCCTCTCACTAATCTGTAGACTACCTAATGGCAGAGCCCATGCTTTGTATTATATTTGTTTTTCTCACAGTATTTTGTCTAGCATGCAACAAGTAAATGTATAATTAATTTCTATCACATAAGCAAATGATTGAAAAAAAACATTAGCACACTATATTTACCACAGCTACAAAAGGAACTACAGAGAAGCCATTTTAACGGAAGGAGTTTTTTTTTTAAGTCTTAAAAAGCAAAATGTAATAATCATTTAATGCTATGAACATGTCTTAAGTAAGCCATGATAGTACCTTATGACTCATGCACAACCATGGGAGACATTCTTAGAAAGCTGCAGAAAAAAAGGATGATATAAGAGCCCTGAAGAGCAGCAGACCTACAAGACAAGAATGAATATTCAAGGATCAGGAGCACAACTCCCATCTCCTTGAGACCAGTCACAAATGAGGAGTATAAACTGAAGAAGAAAATGCAAGCTTGACATCCAAAATAAGGAAATAAGTCTCAAAGCTCATGGGGAGAGAAGCTCATGAAATTCTGTTGCCAAGTATTCTGTAATCAAAATGTGCCAATGTTAGGGAAAGAAAAATGAAAGCTAATTCCAATTCTCTCTACCACTTAAAAAAAATCAGAGAATAGATTCAATATAACAATTTCAAAAGATAATATATATTTAGTTTTTACTATCTTTGAGGCACTATTCTAAACTCTTCACAAATTCTATTTCATTCAGTTCATACCAAGTCTATAATGTACGTTCTAGTATTATCTTACTTTATAGATTTAAAAAAGAGAGATGGAGATTATAGAGCTAGTAAAGGACAGAGTTGAGAGTTAAACAATGTAGTCTTACTTCAGAACCAGGTTCTTAACCACTATGGGCAACTCCCTGGGAATCTGAAATATAAGTGTCCTTCTGATTGCTCTTAGACTGAGGATAAACCATTTTCATTAAAAATTCATTCATTCAAAAAATTCATTTATTCATCAAACACTAAGTTTTTACTATATTCCATACACCATGTCAGATACTCTGCCTGTTTTATTTGTTTAGATGAATAAAAAGTCCTGAACTCAGATGCTTAAAGTCCTTCAATAAAGAAAAAAATTAATAATTGTAGCAATGTAGTACAGCCAATACAAGAAATATGAGGGGCATATAGATCCAGAGAGGAAAAATGTAACTCTGCCTTGAAAATTAAATGCTTTCTAGAAAATGCTCTCCTTTGATTTATTCTTAAAGATGAGGAAAAGTTACAGATATGACAAGGAAAGGGAAGGAAGTGTATGTCATACTTAGAGAACAACATTGGTAAATCCTAAGATAGAGGAAATCATGTTGAAGAAATTTTATTTGGCCAGGCCGGAGAACAGGTTCCCATAAGTAGTATCAAGATTAATATCAGATTTGAGGGCCCTGACATGTTCATGGCTTCTTTGAAAGACTTCCTTTAAAGACTATATTGAAATATTTTAGTTTTTTTTTCTCATAAATTAAGGAAAAAAGGCAATATAAAGGAGCAGATTAGGGGAAATTACCTAAAATCCATTCTGCAATTTAGAGAATTCAGAAAAGCAGAAAAAGGAACAAATTAACAAGAGAAGCCTCACTCCATTCCAATACACACTAAAAGAATTGTATTTACACATAGTTCTGTACTTTTTTCCTAGTTAATAACCTCAGATATATTTCCACATCAGTATATGCAGGTCGATTCCTTTCCTTTTGAAAGCTTTATAGAATTTCATCGTATATCAAGAGAATGAAAAGATAAGCCACAGACTGGAAGAAAATAATTACAAAACACATACCTGATAAAGGACTTAATCCAAAATATAAAAAGAACACTTAGAATTCAAGAAGAAAATGAATCCAATTAAAAAGTGAGTCAAAGTCCTTAATAGATACCTCACCAGAGAAGATATACAATGGCATATAACCATATGAAAAGATACTCAACATCATATGTCATCAAGGAAATGCAAATTAAAACAATAATACATACACCTATTAGAATGTCCAAAATCTATCGACACCACCAAATACTGGTAAGGATGGAGGAGGACAGGAGATCTCAATCATTGCTGGTGGAAATGCGAAATGATATGACCACATTGGGAGATAGTTTGGCAGCGTTTTACAAAATTAAAAATACTCTTGCCATACTATCCAGCAATTATGCTTCTTGGTATGTACCCAGAGGAGCTAAAATCACATGCCCACACAAATATCTGTGCATGGAAAGTTATAGCAACCTTATTCATTCTTGCCAAGATATGGAGGTAACCAAAATGTCCTTCAGTATGTGAATGAATAAATAAACTGTGCTACATCCAGACAATGGATTGTTCAGAGATAAAAAGAAATGAGCTATCAAGCCATAAAAAGACATAAAAAGGAAATATAAATATATATTATTAAGTAAAATAAGCCAATCTGGAGAGACTGCAGCAAGATGGCGGAGGAGTAGGAGACCAATTATCATCAGGTCCCAGAAATTTACCCAAATAGTTATCAAACTATTCTGAACACCTACAAATTCTACAGGAGATCAAAGAGAAAAAGAGCAGTGATTCTAGGAACAGAAAATCGACCACATTCCGGAAGGTAGGACGTGTGGAGAAGTGAATTTGAAGAGATGGGAAGATAGACCCCAGGGGGAGAGGCCGGCTCCCGGCAAGGGAGCGAGCAGCGGAGCACAGACTCGGAACTGTTAGAAGTCAGCTCCACTGAGGGACGTCGCCCCAGAGGCCAAGTGGGGGGTGAAGCCCTCACGGGGACAGTGTGGTCTCAGGACTCATGGGGACGCAAAAAGACCAGGGGTGTCTGAGCGCGACTGAGCTCCCAGGTCTCAGAGAGAAGCCGGCGGGAGAGACAGAACTGAGCTGAGGTGTCTCGCAGCTCGGGGTTACCTTGGGCTGGGATCCAAAGCACAGTCGGGCCACTGCTCTGTGAGCGGGGACCCCACGGGCGGCAGACCCAGAGAGACCCCCTCCTTCCTCCTCCGGGAGGAGTGGTGCAGGAGTGGCTACGGGAATCTGCCAGGTTCGGAGATTCTAAACGGGGCCACGTCAGAGAGAGAGAGACGCTCGGTCACAGGCCGGGTGAGCTCGGAGAGCAGCGGGAGACCAGGAGGCGGGAGGGACTGCTTTTCTCTGAGGTACACTGAGGAGTGAGGCCCCAAGGTCTCGGCTCCTCCAGGTCAGAGACTGGGAGCTGCCATTTTCAGTCCTGTCCTCCAACGAGGTACGGAAAGCGTTCAGGGAACAAAAGCTCCCAAGAGCGAACCTGAGCTGACTGCTTAGCCTGGCCCCTGGCGAGGGCAGTGGGAATCCGCCTTGGGCAGAGACACTGGAGAATCACAGCAACAGACCCCTCCCCCAGAAGACCAGAAAAAAACATCCAGCCAAAGTCAAGTTCGATATTGCTGAATTGTGGAACTCCGGAGCAAGGGGAAAGCAATGCAGAGAATTAATGGGTTTTTCCCTGTGATTCTTTAGTCGTTCAAAGTTAAATTCTTTGAATTTTTTTCTTTGAATTTTTTTCTTACTTTTTTCTTTTAAATTTTTTCCTTTTTCCTATTTTAACGTTTTTAACAATTATATCTTATCAACACTTTTTAATCTTTTCTGATTTTCATTGTTATAATCATATTTTATCCCTTCATTGTATTTAACCTTATTTTTTGTATATATATAGGTCTGTTCAATTCACCAGTCTAATAGATATAGATAGAGATAGAGAGAGATAGAGAGATACAGAGAGAGATAGAGTCAGAGACAGACATAGATATAGAAACAGAAATAGATAATATAGATATAGATATAGGATTTTATTTTATTTATTTCTGTTTTGTTTTGTTTTTGTTTGTATGATTTTGTTTTTTGGTTTTTTGGTTTTTTCCCTCTTTCTTTTCTCCCCAGTTCCGGGTCTCTTCTGAGTAGGTTAGTGTATATTTCTCTGGGGTCATTGCTACCCTTTAGTATTTTGTTCTCTCATCCATCTATTCTTATCTGCATAAAATGACAAGGTGGAAAAAAATCAACACAAAAAAAAGAACAAGAGACAGTAATGAAGGCTAGGGACCTAATCAATGCGGACATTAGTAATATGACAGAACTAGAGTTCAGAATGACGATTCTTAAGGTGCTGGCTGGGCTCGAAAAAACCATGGAAGATAATAGAGAAGCCATCTCTAAAGAAATAAAAATCCTTTCTAGAGAAATAAAAGAACTAAAATCTAACCAAGGTGAAATCAAAAAAGCTATTAATGAGGTGCAATTGAAAATGGAGGCTCTTACTGCTAGGATAAATGAAGCAGAAGATAGAATTAGTGATTTAGAAGACAAAATGTCAGAGAAAAAAGAAGAGGATGAAAAGAGAGACAAACAACTACTGGACCATGAGGAGAGAATTCGAGAGATAAGTGATGCCATAAGACGAAACAATATTAGAATAATTGGGATCCCAGAAGAGGACGAGATTGAGAGAGGGCCAGAAGGTATATTGGAGCAGATCTTAATACAGAATTTCCCTAATCTGGCAAAGGGAACAAGCATCAAAATCCAGGAGGCACAGAGAAGCCCCCCCAAAATTAATAAAAATAGGTCCACACCCCGTCATCTAATAGTAAAACTTACAAGTCTTAGTGACAAAGAGAAAATCCTGAAAGCAGCTCGGGACAAGAGGTCTATAACATACAATGGTAGAAATATTAGATTGTCAGCAGACCTATCCACAGAGACCTGGCAGGCCAGAAAGAGCTGGCATGATGTATTCAGAGCACTAAATGAGAAAAAGATGCAGCCAAGAATACTATATCCAGCTAGACTGCCATTGAAAATAGATGGAGAGATAAAAATCTTCCAGGACAAACAAAAACTCAAGGAATTTGCAAACACTAAGCCAGCCCTACAGGAAATATTGAAAGGGGTCCTCTAAGCAAAGAGAACCTTAAAGAAACATAGACCAGAAAGGAAGAAACACAATATACAGTAACAGTCACCTTACAGGCAATACAATGGCTCTAAATGTATATCTCTCAATAGTTACTCTGAATGTAAATGGACTAAATGCCCCAACTAAAAGACACAGGGTATCAGAATGGATAAAAAAACAAGACCCATCGATATGCTGTCTACAAGAAACTCATCTTACACGCAAAGACACCTCCAGATTTAAAGTGAGGGGATGGAAAACAATTTACCATGCCAATGGACAGCAAAAGAAAGCTGGAGTGGCAATCCTTATATCAGATAAACTAGACTTTAAGGCAAAGAATATCATAAGAGATGAAGAAGGACACTATATCATACTAAAAGGATCTGTCCAACAAGAAGATCTAACAATCATAAATATCTATGCCCCTAACATGGGAGCAGCCAATTATATAAACCAATTAATAACAAAATCAAAGAAACACATTGACAAGAATACAATATTTAGTAGGGGACTTTAACACGCCCTTACCGAAATGGACAGATCATCAAAGGAAAAGATCAACAAGGAAATAAAGGCTTTAAATGACAACCTGGACCAGTTGGACATCACAGATATATTCAGAACATTCCATCCCAAAACAACAGAATACACATTCTTCTCCAGTGCACATGGAACATTCTCCAGAATAGACCATATTCTGGGTCACAAATCAGGTCTCAACAGGTACCAAAAGATTGGGATCATTCCCTGCATATTTTCAGACCATAATGCTCTGAAACTAGAACTCAACCACAAGAGGAAAGTTGGAAAGAACTCAAATACATGGAGGTTAAAGAGCATCCTACTCAAGAATGAATGGGTCAACCAGGAAATTAAAGAAGAATTTAAAAANAAAATATAACTGTTCAAAACCTTTGGGACATAGCAAAAGCAGTCCTAAGAGGAAAGTATATAGCAATACAAGCCTTTCTCAAGGAATAAGAAAGGCCTCAAGTACACAAGCTAACCCTAGACCTAAAGGAGTTGGAGAAATAACAGCAATGAAAGCCTACACCCAACAGAAGAAGCGAAATAATAAAAATCAGAGCAGAAATCAATTAAATAGAA
>LNAC01000554.1:994571-1068112 GCA_002007465.1 Ailurus styani
CCAGGGCCAGACGGCTTCCCAGGGGAATTCTACCAAACATTTAAAGAAGAATTAATACCTATTCTCCTGAAACTGTTCCAAAAAATAGAATTGGAAGGAAAACTTCCAAACTCCTTTTATGAGGCCAGCATTACCTTGATCCCCAAACCAGGCAAAGACCCCATCAAGAAGGAGAATTACAGACCAATATCTTTGATGAATACGGATGCAAAAATCCTCAACAAAATACTAGCCAATAGGATCCAGCAGCACATAAAAAGGATTATTCAATAATCCCAAGTGGGATTTATTCCTGGGCTGCAAGGTTGGTTTAACATTCGCAAATCAATCAATGTGATACAAGACATTAATAAAAGAAAGAACAAGAACCATATGATCCTCTCAATAGATGCTGAAAAAGCATTTGACAAAGTACAGCACCCTTTCTTAATCAAAACTCTTCATAGTGTAGGCATAGAGGGTACATACCTCAATATCATCAAAGCCATCTACGAAAAACCCACAGCGAATATCATTCTCAATGGAGAAAAACT
Source organism: Ailurus styani (assembly GCA_002007465.1). Lineage (NCBI taxonomy): Eukaryota > Metazoa > Chordata > Mammalia > Carnivora > Ailuridae > Ailurus > Ailurus styani. The sequence continues at coordinate 995,105 of LNAC01000554.1, forward strand.
GAGAGCTTTTCCCCTAAAGTCAGGCACACGGCAGAGATGTCCACTATCACCACTGCTCTTCCACATAGTACTAGAAGTCCTAGCCTCAGCAATCAGACAACAAAAAGAAATAAAAGGCATCCAAATCGGCAAGGAAGAAGTCAAACTCTCACTCTTTNCTTTATGTGGAAAACCGAAAACACTCCACCCCCAAACTGCTAGAACTCATACAGGAATTCAGTAAATTATCAGGATATAAAATCAATGCACAGAAATCAGTTGCATTTCTATATACCAACAACAAAACAGAAGAAAGAGAAATTAAAGAGTCAATCCCATTTACAATTGCACCCAAAACCATAAGATACCTAGGAATAAACCTAACCAAAGAGGCAAAGAATCTGTATTCAGAAAACTATAAAGTACTCATGAAAGAAATTGAGGAAGACACAAAAAAGTGGAAAAACATTCCATGCTCATGGATTGGAAGAACAAATATTATGAAAATGTCTATGCAACCTAGAGAAATCTACACATTTAATCCAATCCCCATCAAAATACCACCAATTTATTTCAAAGGAATGGAAAAAATAATCCTAAATTTATATGGAACCAGAAAAGACCCAAAATAGCCAAAGGAATGTTGAAAAAAATAAAAGCAAAGTTGGTGGCATCACAATTCCAGACTTCAAGCTCTATTACAAAGCTGTCATCATCAAGACAGGATGGTACAAAACAGACTGATAGATCAATAGAACAGTATAGAGAGCCCAGAATTGGACCCTCAACTCTATGGTTAACTAATCTTCAACAAAGCAGGAAAGAATGTCCACTGAGAAAAAGACAGTCTCTTCAGCAAATGATGTTGGGAAAACTGGACAGCCACATGCAGAAAAATGAAACTGGATCATTTCCTTACACCACACATAAAAATAAACTCAAAATGGATAAAAGACCTCAATGTGAGAAAGGAATCCATCAAAATCCTCGAGGAGAACACAGGCAGCAACCTCTTCGACCTCAACCGCAGCAACTTCTTCCTAGGAACCTCACCAAAGGCAAGGGAAGCAAGGGCAAAAATGAACTATTGGGACTTCATCAAGATTAAAAGCTTTTGCACAGCAAAGGAAACAGTCAACAAAACCAAAAGACAACTGACAGAATGGGAGAAGATATTTGCAAATGACATATTAGATAAAGGGCTTCTATCCAAAATCTATAAAGAGCTTCTCAAACTCAACACCCATAGAACAAATAACCCAGTCAAGAAATGGGCAGAAGACATGAACAGACATTTCTCCAAAGAAGACATCCAAATGGCCAACAGACACATGAGAAAGTGCTCAACATCACTCGGCATCAGAGAAATACAAATTAAAACCACAGCGAGATACCACCTNAAGCAACTTCTTCCTAGGAACATCACAAAGGAAGCAAGGGCAAAAATGAACTTTTGGGACTTCATCAAGATTAAAAGCTTTTGCACAGCAAAGGAAACAATCAACAAAACCAAAAGACAACTGACATAATGGGAGAAGATATTTGCAAATGACATATTAGATAAAGGGCTTCTATCCAAAATCTATAAAGAGCTTCTCAAACTCAACACCCATAGAACAAATAACCCAGTCAAGAAATGGGCAGAAGACATGAACAGACATTTCTCCAAAGAAGACATCCAAATGGCCAACAGACACATGAGAAAGTGCTCAACATCACTTGACATCAGAGAAATACAAATCAAAACCACAGTGAGATACCACCTCACACCAGTCAGAATGGCTAAAATCAACAAGTTAGGAAATGACAGATGTTGGCGAGGATGCCGAGAAAGGGGAACCCTCCTACACTGTTGGTGGGAATGCAAGCTGGTGCAGCCACTCTGGAAAACAGTATGGAGTTTCCTCAAAAAATTGAAAATAGAGCTACCCTATGACCCAACAATTGCACTACTGGGTATTTACCCTAAAGATACAAATGTAGTGATCCTTAGGGGCACATGCACCCGAATGTTTATAGCAGCAATGTCCACAATAGCCAAACTATGGAAAGAACCTAGATGTCCATCTATAGATGAATGGATAAAGAAGGTGTGGTATATATATACAATGGAATACTATGCAGCTATCAAAAGAAACGAAATCCTGCCATTTGCAATGATGTGGATGGAACTAGAGGGTATCATGCTGAACGAATTAAGTCAATCAGAGAAAGACAATTATCATATGATCTCTCTGATATGAGGAACTTGAGGGTCAGGGTGGGGGGTCATCAGGGGTAGGGAGGGAAAAATAATGAAACAAGATGCGATGGGGAAGGAGACAAACCATAAGAGACTCCTAATCTCACAAAACAAACTGAGGGTTACTGGGGGGTGGGAGGGTAGGGATAGGGTGATGGGTTATGGACATTGGGTAGGGTTTGTGCTTTGGTGAATGCTGTGCAAAGTGTAAGCCTAATGATTCACAGACCTGTACCTCTGGGACAAATAATAATAATAAAACGAAATAAAATAAATAAAATAAAATAAGCCAATCTGAAGATGTTACCTATTGTAGAATTCCAACTGTATGAAGTTCTGGAAAAGGCAAAACTATGGAGACTATAAAATGATCAATGGTTGTCAGAGGGGAGAATGGGAGCAATGAATAAGCAAAGCACAGAGGATTTTTAAGGCAGTGAAAATACTCTCTAGGATATTATAATGATGGATATAGGTCATTATACATTTTTCTAAACCTGAAGAATGTATACCACCAAGAGTAAACCTGTATGTAAACTGTGGACTCTGGAAGGTAATGATGCATCAATGTAGGGTCATCAGTTGTACTAAATGTATCATTCTGGTGAGGGATGTTGCTCATGGAGGAGGTGATACATACGTCGGGGCAGAAGGTAGATGGGAAATCTCTGTACCTTCCTCTCAATTTTGTTGTGAACCTAAAATGTCTCTGAAGAAAAGGGAGAAGGCTATGGGCTAGTTAATATTTTAAATAACTGAAATTATGACATGACACTGTATACTTGCTGCTTAATACCAGGCAAAGCACCATTAGGACTCATAAATAGAAAAGTATCAGGGACATGGACAGTGACAGCATTGATGAATCTCTAGGAATTTCCCACAAGGCATACAATTTCTGAAAGACTTAATAGTCATTTGCTTAAATGAGTATTAATAATAGTCAATAGAGTGCCTGAGTGGCTCAGTGGGTTAAAGCCTCTGCCTTTGGCTCAGGTCATGATCTCAGGGTCCTGGAACCAAGCCCCGCATCGGGCTCCCTGCTCGGCAGGGAGCCTGCTTCCTCCTCTCTCTCTGTCTGCCTCTCTGCTTACTTATGTTCTCTCTCTCTGTGTGCCAAATAAATAAATAAAATCTTTAAAGAAAAAAAAGAACAAATTCTTAACATTGAAATTGAAAGGTGAGGGAGGGGTTAAATGCATTTAAAACTTGTAGGTATTTCTAAATTGCTTTTCGAAAACTATTGTGCCAACTACATTCCCACAACTAGAGAATGAAAGTATTTTCTTCACCCTGTACTTTCACCAGCATGAGAGAGAGGTCATCAGCTTTATTAACCTTTGCTACTCTGAAAAGTCGAAAAATGTCTATTTGAATTTCTCTATTTCCTGTACATATTATAGATTTTTCCCTAAAATCTGTTGACATTTGTTGCTATTTTAGGTTGTCATCAACATTACAAATATATTCTGCATTTTAAAATTATCTTTTTTTTTTTTAAAGATTTTATTTATTTATTTGACACAGAGAGAGAGATTACAAGTAGGCAGAGAGGCAGGCAGAGAGAGAGGAGAGAGGAGAAAGCAGGCTTCCCGCTGAGCAGAGAGCCCGATGTGGGCCTCGATCCCAGGACCCTGGGATCATGACCTGAGCCGAAGGCAGTGGCTTTAACCCACTGAGCCACCCAGGCGCCCTAAAATTATCTTTTAAGTTTTAATGGTATGCTTCTCACTTAAGAAGTTGATTGTTTTTATATGGCTTTTTTTTACTTAATCTTTTGTTTGTGGCATCAGTGTGTTTGCCCTCTTGTTCTGTGGTATTCTTATCTGTAAAAAGAATGGATTGCTATAAAAGCTCCAAGGTCCTTTCTGGACTTCACAATATTCTGGGTATTTTTTTAAGAAATGACAATAGAATGCATTAGCACAATTACAGGCCTTTCACAGGTTTCTTAGTGACAGTTTAATCATGCTTTTTAGTTATGATTAATAGGTAACTGACAAATAAGTCCAATTCATAGTGTTTTTTTTTTTTCTCCGCCATTCAGAATAAGGTCTGACAAGGGACTCTAGCTGTTCTCAGGTTTGTTAAAAACAAAAAACAAAAAAACAACTTTCTGGTGAAAAGAGAAGGTTGAGGAGCAATTACCCTAAAAGAAAGAATATATGGGTTGTTATTTCTCCGGATTTGGGGCATGCTAAAAATAGAGGGATTTGAAACTTGAAACCAATCTAACACTACAACACCCATCAAGCAAAGCTGATGTTTAAGCAATGGAAGTCGGAGTTTTTATGCTATAGTCTCCTCAGGAAGGAAGAAGAGCATGGATGCCTACTGGAGGGTATACTGTGGATCAATGTCAGAGCCATAAAAAAGGAGCTTTGGAAATACTTCCCTTTCTTTGACACCTAATCACTCCAGAAGGACTCACATGAACAAAGCAAGCACACCTCTGCATGCAGGCGTTCATTCATCTGTTAATTCCATAATAAGTACCCTCTTTGTTTCTTGTGCTATATTAAGCCATGGGGCTGCAGCAGTCACTAAATACCTAATGCCACCCAGTCCAGATATGTAAATAAGTAAGCAAGACAAAACAAGATGTAACTTCTTTAGTAATGGTGGTTTAATAGACTGGAGTATGTGAAAGAACAGAAAAGAGCACCAAATGTCAGGTCTAGAGCTGTCCTCTTCAACCCCTAGATCTGTAGCCCCTGCCCGAAGCCCCACAGAGGGCGGCTGGTCAATGAACACTTGCTAATGTCTCTTGTTGGGAATGCTCATATCACTGGTGACTTTATGAAGAATGAGTGGGATTTCGACTTGTGAATTTTGGTAGTAAAAACCTTCAATGCATAGGGAACAAAACAGGAAAGGCACAGAAGCATGAGGCTAAAAAAAAAACAACTTCAGGAAAGAGATGAAAGTTAAAACACAGTCAGATGCTAAGAACACAGCTGAGGGGGCTGACTGTGCACTGAACTCTGAGTGCGTCACGAGGCTTGACTTTAATGCTTCGGGCAATCCTACCAGTGAAGCACCATTTTCATCCTCAGCTGAGGGACGAAGAGACTGAAGCACAGAGAGCTGAAGTCAACTGTCAGGACGTGTTCTGAACCTGGACTACATGCTTCTTCAGAAAGAATTTCAAGAGTTAGCAGAGGAAATGTGTAGAGAAAGAAAGAATAGACTCTTCCCTCAACAGAGGAGCAGGGGCTGCCAGAAGACATGGTTATTTTGAGCAAAGCAGCATGGTTAGTGCAGCAGGAGATGATTCCAAGAACAAGTTGGTAAAAAAAAAAGTACTTAGCAAGCTCAAAGTGGAAGGACTTGGGGAGCAACAAGGTGCAGGGGGTGTGAAGGAGAACAAAGACAGGGCCTGGAAATGGAGTGGGAAGTTTTCCCATTGACAGTGCCCAGAAGCTTAAGTTTCCACTGATTATTAAACACGCTTCTGTTGTGGGTGGGGCTCTTCTCCATCAGCCTGACAGGATAGGCACAGGGCTCGGGGGCTAAGGAAGGTGGGGGTGGAGAAGGAAGGCCCAGTACCGCACTTGTAGGAGCTCGTGGTCTGGTTCCCAGACTCTAAGTGTGGAAGGGAAGTGCTCTAGTTGATGAACCAGGACACCTCACAGGCCTGTGAACATGTCCTCGCTCTGCTTTGCAATACTTGTGTGAACTTGGGAAGGTGGCTGAACCTCTCTCCCAGCCTTATTTTCCTTTTATAAAATGGTAGTAATATACTGCCTCCCTCATAGAAATGTCAGTTTACACTTTAAAAACTGTAACACATTATATGACGACTAGCTGTTGTAAAAAGGATAGAGTATAAGGGACTTTTAAATGCTCATATTGTGCTTTTGTTATTTACTCGCTATTTTCCTTGTGTTCCACAGTATTGATAACACCTCATTGGTTCTCCTTAGCCCATCTCTGGAGTGCATAGGAATCCCAGCTAGGTACAGACGTGAAGTGGAACATTCCAGGGATGGCAAGCCTGCCTCATAACGCAGCTACAGATTAATTACATCTTTTGGAGAGACTTGTTGGCTGTATTTGCTGCTGTGGCTTCCCTTCCACTCTACTCCCCAAGCATCCCCTGGGCCATCCTGCAAAGAAGGCTGCCCTGGTCCACATGCCCATAAAGCAAATGCCTTGCCAACTTGGCAGCCTAGAAATAGTCCAGGCAGAAGGCAGGTCCCTGGAGCTCTAGGAATGAACAGCAGATTGCTTGCCTGCTGGTGATTGCAAGGCTGAAGCTTGCTCAGAAAGGCAGAAATCCCAGGGTTATAGAGGGAGGTGAGTTCGGAAGCCAGAGAAATGTCTTCAAGTCTGCTCTAGGAATTACATGGGATGGCAGAGGAAGACCTGGCTGTTTCTTGTTGGATTGTAACCAGCTTTAAAAATATTCCCTGTTTGTTTTCTAAGGCAGGAGAATTAGTTCCCTACAACACAGGCAGTTATAACATCATAGTTATACTTACCCATATTCCCATGGCTGATTTTGTTGTTGCTGTTATTATTCAGTTGAGCTCTTACATGAGTCATCAGTCAGCTTTGGGTAGACCAACTGTAGGTTTGTCTCGCTCTCTCTCTTCCAATAAATCTTGAGCTCCTTGTAGACAGAGTCTCTATATTGACCATCTCTAGCCTCCAGCACCGAGTCTAGCACCTAACACAGACCCTGGCACATAGGACACCTTCATTAAATACTTGTAAGGCTAAAGCGTGGCATGATAATTCTAAGGCAGGCAGCCATCTGCTGGGTTATCAATAACATTTTGTGGTGGAGTAAAATATTAATCTAAGGGAATTGAATTGCACCCTATTAGCTGATGAAGAAGCTATGTACTATAATAACCTAAAGGATGTTCCTCCTACAATGTGGGACATCTCCCAACTCTTTGCGGGATTAATTTGTTTTAGTACTAGGGGAATTAAATTGTTTAAAGTATTGATAACTTAAAAATACCAAATTAAAGAGGATAAAGAAACATGAGTTGTCATCATTTTTGCTGAATTTTTAAATCTGAAAGAGAATGCCAAGATCAGTCTGAACCCCTCGCTTTACAAATAAGGAAGCCAGGGACCAGAGATGGCGACCTGCTCAAGGACACACCTTTCTGCAAAGTAGAGAGAAAAGTATTTCAAGGTCTTGTAGTGCCAAGCAGGAGTTCCCAGAGACAGAATGGAATTTTTTAACATGACGGGGATATTTAACTAGGGAAGGCAGAAGCAGCATGACTATAAGAAGGTCTTCACCATAATTATTCAGAGAGCCAAAGGTCAGAATGGCTGAAATAGCACCAAATATTAGGTCCAAGGGATGAATAGGGCCATAAAATAAGTCAAAAGGCTGGAAATCAGAAGACTAGGAGTCAATGAATCATGTGATTAAGATCACGGATTATAGCATAGATACGCTTCATTTTGAATCCCAAGGCTGCTACATCTAACTCCATGATTCCAAGCAAGCTGCTTATTGTCCCCTAAGCCTTCCCTTTCTCAGCCATAAAATTCTGCTAATATTAGTAGCTATCTGAAGTTGTAGCTTTCATAATTAATATATTTTATAAATGTATATGAAAGTTCTTAGTGCACAATTATAAGACAAGGTCCTTGTCATTAAGATGCCGTCATTCTAGAAAGGGAAAACACGTGTAAACCAGGAAATAGAGAAATAAACACAAAATTCAATTAAGCACTATAATGTGATAGAAAATGTGTATTTTACAAATAATTACTTGGAAAATTTCCAATTTAAATAGACTGGCTTCTCTGAGGAAGCGAGCTATAAGTTGACACTGGGCTTGTGAGGATTCAGCAAGAAAATTCTTTTGGGAAAATATTTAAGGAAGTGAGAAGAACAAATCCAAAGGGCCCATGGCCGGAAAGAGCTTGGCTTGTCTCAGGGAAACCAGCAAAGCAAAGGATGGTGTTTACCATCCTACATCCATAGAGAGCCTGGTACAAGATGAGGCCAAAGAGATCAGTAGAGATCAGCAGAGGCCTAAAAACAGTGGAAGGATTTTAAAGTATTTTATCAGGGTACTGAAATAAATTTAAGATGATTGACATTTTTGAAATAAATTTAAGATGATTGACATTATCCTGACTACTGTGATAAATAGATTGTTGGGGCCAGAACTTTAATAGGGACATGAATTACTCTATTGCACTAGTCCAAACAAGAGATCATAGTGATTTCAACCAGTTGGGTGATGACAGTTATTGTGAATGAGACCTAGCTCACATGTATTTCAGATGTAAAACTAACAGGATGTGTCACTGGACTTTATGATGATATAAATATATCTAATGATAAAAAGAAAAAAGTGAAATCAAGATGACTCTTAGGATTAGGAGCATTAGGGAAGACAAAGGGGCCATTACTGAAGTAGAAAAGAATAGGCAAGAAATGAATTTAGTAAGGAAAACTGTATCAAGAGTTCTTTTTTGGATATATTAGGGTCCTTTTTGGATATGGCGATGAGATACTGAAGAGAGGCTCCCAAGTCTGTTGGATTTTGGAGTATAGAACTCAAAAGAAAGAAAAAGGCTGGAGACATATATTTGGTCATCTTTAGCTTATAGACATTATTTAATATCATGGAAGTGGAGGAGATCACCCTGGCTCTCAGAATAAATAGAGAAGAAAAGCCACACTCTGTCAAACCCTATGGAAAGGATGAGTGGACACAGGTGAGTCAACAAGGAAGGACGAGACTCACTGGCCAATGACGGAGGAGAGAAACAAGGATAGTAAGTCACAAAAGCCATGTAGTCAAAAAAAATGAGGAAGTGAACAAATGCATCAAGTGCTTTTAAAAGATGAATACAGTGGGGAGAGAGAACCTATCTGGTTTGAAAACATGGGAGTAGTTGTTTCTCTGAGAGCAACAGTTACAGTAGAATGGGAGCACCAGGAACCAGGTTAAGTGGGTTCTAAACAACTCTTTTGAAAGCTTTCGACAAGAAAAGGAACAGAGTGATGGGAAGCTGGGAAGGGGATAAGGGACCAAAGGAGAAATTGAAACATTTTTTTTAAAAGAAAGGATATTAAAGAACGTCTGTATGCTACTAGAAATGAAAAATACAGAGGAAGACACATGTTAGTGAGAAGGAAAATCTGTCAGAGAAAGGTTCTTTTTTTTTTTAAAGATTTATTTATTTATTTATATGACAGAGAGAGATCACAAGTAGGCAGAGAGGCAGGAGGAAGCAGGCTCCGTGCTGAGCAGGGAGCCCGATGCAGGCCTCGATCCCAGGACCCTGAGATCATGACCTGAGCTGAAGGCAGAGGCTTTAACCCACTGAGCCACCCAGGCGCCCCAGAGAAAGGTTCTTGAGGTTTGAGGTCCAACACCCAGTGGAGAGATAGGCCTTTGCAATGACTAGGGATGGGTCTTCCTTTATGCCTGATGGACATAAAAAGTAGATGTAGATGATGCGTGTTTGTAAACTTTGTGTTGGAAAAATTAGGGTCTTCTGATTCAATTACTTCCCTTTTCTCACTGAAATATGAGGGGAGGTCATCAGCTCTAAATAGGGTAGGGGTTGACTAGAAGGATAAAGAAGAGTTTGTGTAAGGTTTGAGAAAAAAGTATTAAATAAATTATCCTTAACTTAGTTATTCAATATAGCAGCAGTCTGTTCAATTAAAGAAACATGCTAATAGGACAATAGGAAAGAAATAAAACATACATTTCATTAATCTCTGCTCAATATTCTGCAAGCAATTTTCATTTACACTATCTTAATGCTTAAAATAAGTATTTATTATCTCATTTTTACAAGCTTGAAAACTGAGGCTCAGAAAGATCAAATATTTCAGAACTCCTAATTGATGTAATAAGATTTTAAATTTAAAAATTTCATTTCTATGATGTGAAAATCCCTATCTTTCAGTTCTATCATCATACCAATGAGAAGGTCACTGTAATCACATCCGAAACACAATCCGTAGGGTGATAGATTAGTTTGCGAGGGCTGCCGTGTACCAGGAGAAATTTAACACAAAAGAAATTTATTTCCCCACAATTCTGAAGGCTAGAAGTCTGAAATCAAAGTATTGGCAAGGTTGGTTTCTCTCTCCTTGGCTTGTATATGTCTATCTTCTCCCAGTATCTTCATATGGCTTTCCCTCCCTACATGTCTGCGTCCGCATTTTATCTTCTTGTAGAAAGGGTATCAGTCATACTGGATAAGGACCAATGATCACATTTTAACTTAACTACCTCTTTAAAGACCTTATCTCCAAATGCAGTCACATCCTGAGTTGCTCGGGATTAGGACTTCAACCTATAAAGGGGGCCAAGGGTGGCATAATTTAGCTCATAACAGATGGTGAGTATGAGAGTCAAACTGTAGTAGAATGAAAACAGGATAGAAATTGAAAATGTCAAATGAGACCAAGCTTTTAATAATGTGATAACAAAATAAAACAGGATAGCAAATTGTTTGAAAAGAATTCAGAAAAAGTGTTTTGGAATGGCTTTTTTTTTTTCTTTAACAATAAGAGATCCATGACTAAATTCGTAACTTCAGAGAAATTTGCTAAGGAAATGACAGGGAGAAAAAAAGCATTTAATGTGAAGCACACTTAAAAAGTAAACTATGAAAAAAGATATATGGCTTCAATTCTAAAAGATGATTCTCTGAGGAAAATACCCCATATTTTTTTCCAAAGAAAAAACTAATCAAAGAATGATAACTGATGTATAAAATATTCATAGGAAATGCTATCTTGAGAACCCCATTTGTCAAATTATTCATAAAATGTCTTTTTATCATATGACTTTGTTTTATTAAGTTACATTAGATGATACAAGGGTTTCTGGAAATACCAAAACAAAATTTCTGCATATCGGATTGGCAAAGCAGAAAACAGAGAAAACTGAGGGTATGCACTATAAATATTATTTCTAGCCTGGAGTCAAGAAGGCCCAAGATAACTATTATCATGTATGAAATGTCACAATAATCTACAAATAACAATGAGGATGAGAATCTGTTGGAAACTCAGGAAAGACATATTACTAAATTCAAGAAGTCACAATGACAGTAATATGAAAGGAGTTTTCTGTAGGTGGATCCTTATACAAAGCAATCTATTGGGAGAAAGTTACATATATTTATCATTTTTTCTTTTTTTACTATTTTTTATTCTTATTTTTTATTCATTCATTTTTTTATTATTATGTTCAATTAGCCGACATCATTAGTTTTTGATGTAGTGTTCAACAATTCATTAATTGCATATAACAACACGTGCCTTCCTTAACACCCATCACCCGGTTACGCCATCCCTCCACCCCCTCCCTTCTGTAACCCTTAGTTTGTTTCCCAGAGTCCAGAGTCTCTCATGGTTTGTCTCCCTCTCTGATTTCTCCCCCTCCAGATTTCTCTTCTTTCCCCTAGGGTTCTCCACCCTATTCCTTATATTCCACATATGAGTGAAAACATAAGATAACTATCTTTTTCTGCTTGATTTATTTCACTTAGCATAATCCCCTCCAGTTCCACTCATGTCAGTGCAAATGATGTGTATTCATCCTTTCTGATGGCTGAGTAAATACTCCATTGTATATATGGACCACATCTTCTTTATCCATTCATCTCTTGAAGGACATCTTGGCTCCTTCCACAGTTTCAGGAGAAAGTTACATATATTTATCAAAAGAGAAAAAGGTTTTGAGAAAAGTGCCTTTCCCTCAAGAAAAAAAGCAGTAAATCCCCTTTAATCTCAGTGGGGAAAAAAGACAGCCCTACAAGCTTCCATATTTGTCTTAGGGGGGTTTCTTCCAGTGTCAGCACAGCATGGAGCTTGGTGGTAGAATTTTTAGTCCTTTCCCAGAGGTGGCTAATCTTTTCCTGGCAATAGGTCAGGGACCTGAGTAGGGGTGCAAACGTTTCCTCCCATTTCCTGGCATCTGATGTCTTTTCCTCAAATCAAGGAAGGATCTGTGACCTGAGCAGGATTTCTGCCTGTCCCATAGAATCCGATTAACATCCTGTGCTCTTGGAGCCCAGAGCACAAATGAGTCCTCCAGGGACATCTCCAGGGACTCAGAGCTCAACAGGCCTGACGTGTCTTCTCTTGGGTCTCCCAGTCTTTCCCACAGGCATCCAGTGGAGCCTGTGGAAAAGAGTTGGTAAGTGGTCATATATTGTTCTCATGTCTTGCACTCTCAGGAATTAGAAACAATCCATCTGTTAAAACTTCAGTTCTTTCCTCCTTACCCCTTTTACCCCTTCCTCTCATATTCCAGCAAGCTGAAACAGTTCATATTTCCTATCTCTCTTCAGCATGTCTTGCCACCCATTGTAATCAGTTTGCCTGCCTTCACTGTGATGCTAGCTCTCTGAGGAGGCCAAAATATGGTTTTTAAAATTATGACTTATTTTTATTGTTAAATCGGGGATGATGTACTCTGGTGATGTTTTTAGCTCATAAGCGGAAGCAGAGCTGATTGATAACAAGTATTAATTCTCTCCTCTCTTCTCAGTCTCAAAAGGAAGCCAATCCTTGTGTTAGTGGTAAGTGTCAAGATGGAAGTAATCAAGCAGAAACCTTGGGGTAAAAATAGGGAGTGTGGAATGGATCTGGAGAGAGACCGAAGTAATAACTAAGACATAAAAGAATGTTTAGATGCTGATAGAGATTTGATGTCCGAGAACTGCTAACTAGGAGCATGTAAACCTAAGAATCAAAGTTCACAAGTAAGTGTCAGAGCCCAAAACTGAAGAAATAAGGAAACGCTCAAGAGCTGCTGTGGTCCCATTTTCCATCCAGAATAACTCTGGTATTGCACTATTACTGCAGGATTGACTTTGAAGAGCTGAGATTCCCTTCTTGGTCAGTCTTGTAGGTATATGCAGAGGCAGAACACAGAAGAAAAATGGAAATCCTGTTGGAAGTGGTATTTTACTTGTCCTCTGAACTTTGGCATCATGCAACTGCCAAATGTGGTTCAAAAATTACATCCATAGATCATTGTATTATCAGGATGCAGTGTGAGCAAGAAAGCCAACAGTGTAGGTCTGCAAGCGTGGCTACTGAGTACTTGAAATTTTGCTAGTATATCTCAGGTATGCAATTGTCAATCTTAATTTAAAAATGGATGTGTGTTTCTGTTGTTAGAGAACTGGTATGTTTGAAACAACTGGGGTATCTGAATATATGTTTTCACCTGTAAAGTGTATGAATTCTAAACACACATAGAGTATTTCTGATTCTCTCCTATGCCTTGTCTTCAAAGTATACTCTCTAGTAATTGTCTCAGTTTTTCTTAACTTTGTCTAAAATAAAAATTTAACCCATGACCAATTAGCTAAGAAAAACTTTTTTTCTATACTTTATGATCAAAAATTGACAGGGATGTGTGTGCGTGCAAGTGTGCATGTGAGTGTGTGTCTGTATTGGTCAGCATTCAGTGAGAGAAAACAAATAACACCAAGTTATTTTAACAGAGAGAACTTAACACAAGTAGTAGCGGTAGATGAAATAGATATGAGAATTAAAAAGGAAACTGAGAGAATATAGGTACAGGAACTTCAGGAAATCCCTAGGGCTGGGAAAAGACAAGGAAGTGATTAGACATGTCAGCATCTGGTGGCTTTTGGAAAGCCTTCACAGAACTGGGCTCAGACTTCTGACAAGGGGATATTGATCAGTTAGTATTTGTACCACATGGTACTAGTCGATTGATATTAGAAGTGGGGGCTTCGGGCGCCTGTGTGGCTCAGTGGGTTAAAGCCTCTGCCTTTGGCTCAGGTCATGATCTCAGGGTCCTGGGATCGAGGCCCGCATCGGGCTCCTTGCTCAGCAGGGAGCCTGCTTCCTCCTCTCTCTCTGCCTACTTGTAATCTCTCTCTGTCAAATAAATAAATAAAATCTTAAAAAAAAAAGAAGTGGGGGCTTCATGAAGCAGAAACTCAAACCTCTGAGTAAGGGGTTCTATGTCGGTTGGTACTGATACCTCAGGAGTTTAGCAGCATTTTACAGAACTAGATCTCATGCTTCTAGGGGAGAATAAAGCCTAACTTATTTGAAACTTCTTTTTTTTTTAATTCTACAAATATTTATTGAGTTCCTACTATGTCTCTGCTTTGGGAACATGGCAGTAGACAAAACTACTGTTGCAGCTCTCAGGAAGCTCTGGTCCTAGTCTCAGGATGCCAGTAAGTAACTAGCATACAAATAAGTAATACTTACAATTTCCAGTGGTGGTAAATACTCAGAAGACAATCAGGCAGTATAATATGACATAAAGCGATGGATGGGAGGCTTTAGGGCTGGCTCTAGCCTGGGACTTATTTGAAACTTCTTAAGGGGAAGGATGATGCTGATATTGGGGGTGCTAATAAAAAGCTGGAGGCTGGATTCCACTCCGTTCTCCGGATTAAGAGCAATCATTGAAATAAACAGGAGAGAGCAAGCCCCTTGTTTTTCTCCCAATCCATGTCAACATCTAGGAGGGATCCAGCTAGGAAAGCTTACAGAGGCTCAGCCCCAGCATCACAAATGGGGTATAGGAGGATATCTCTAGGGTTGGGAAACACTAGTGAATAACCAGCAGAGTCCACCCCTTGGCTTTTTTTTTTTTAAGATTTTATTTATTTATTTGACACAGAGAGAGATCACAAGTAGGCAGAGAGGCAGAGATAGAGGAGGAAGCAGGCTCCCCGCTGAGCAGGGAGCCCCATGAGGGCCTTGATCCCAGGACCCTGAGATCATGACCTGAGCTGAAGGCGGAGGTTTCAACCCACTGAGCCACCCAGGTGCCCACACCCCTTGGCTTTTGAGAGTCAACACAGACACACCTTCTCACACGGTTAAATTTCATGTTGAAGCTGTGCCATGCTTATGGGGTTTTTTTTTCTTTAAAAAATAAAGATTCGGGGGCCTGGGTGGCTCAGTGGGTTAAAGCCTCTGCCTTCGGCTCAGGTCATGATCTCAGGGTCCTGGGATCGAGGCCCGCATCGGGCTCTCTGCTCAGCAGGGAGCCTGCTTCCTCCTTTCTCTCTGCCTGTCTCTCTGCCTGCCTCTCTGCCTACTTGTAATCTCTCTCTCTGTGTCAAATAAATAAAAATTAAAAAAATAATAAAGATTCATTCTATCCCCAAAAAGAAATAACTAAAGCCCCAGAAACCATTATATTCATTTCTGATTAATAATCACAGTATCCCTCTCTGGGAGATGTTATATGATTCTCAAATTCTTTAGTAGTCTATATTGAATATTCTGTACATTAAAAACTAAAGTGTGAAATTAAATATTATTGATAGTCCTTGTATGGAATAAGAAGAAAGAAGATGTTAAAAAAAGATGCTAGTTAATATGTCAAAATATATGGACATAGATAGACACAAAAAAGTAGGGCACGCATAAAAATAACCTAGAATAGATAGGGAAGAAAACACGCAGAGCTGCTGTTGCCCTCATTTCCCTAACAGGTGATAATACCTTGTTGTTATTTTTAATTTTTTCCACTACCCATAACACGTTCTGTTTACCTTCAGCCAATATATCAGCCAGCCAAAGCTCTTTACCTAGTGCATGACCCCAACTTTTATTCCTAGAGGATGTGAATTCTAAGTTACTTTATCTTTCTTTGATTCTATAGTCTTCCATTAAATTTTACCACTGAATATAGAAATGCTAAAAACTCCCCGGAGAATGTCCTGACTTTCTTAGTCTTTCCTGCACTATGGTGTAGCAGCAACCCAAACATACCTTGATAATCCATCAGGATTAATTGCATCAACCGGTGGAGTATAGTATTCCTCCTTTTTATCCATGTGCTCAGTGGCATAGAGTATCTAAAATACCCTTCAATTAAACTTCCAATTCAATGCAATATTTCTATATAGCTATGTGGAAGCAGTTCTCCTACTTTGAAAAGTCATACCTGAAAACCAGAAAATCTCAAAATTATGGCTATAGGGAAAAAATTTATGTAAGTGGCTTATAAAATGCAATTGTGAAGGAACCATTCCCATTTCCACTCTTACCTCCAGTGCCTGTAAGGATGCACATGGGAGAAATATTACTCAGTAATTCAAAACATGTACTGCCTTTGTAGGATAGGACCTCAATTCTTCAGGATGTTTTGTCCCTCAGGTGACTCAACTGAATCTTCAGTGGTCAATCCACTATTTTATTAAGCCAGTAGCTTTTAGGTGATGGAGTACATAGTAAAACTAGTGAATTCCACAGGAAATAGCACAATAGTGCATTGTTTTTGCTATAAAATAAGTTCTCTCTACTCAGAAGCAATGTTGAGTGGAATAATGTGATAATAAAGAAACATCATCTGGGTCCATGGGTGGTTGTGCTGGCAGAGCATTATTCACAAAGAAAACAAATCCATATGCAGATATTCATCAGTTTTAGTGAAAGCAGTTTCTGTATGCTTTATGATGATAGAAGTCCAACATAATCAATGTACCAGGTGAGTGAACTATTCCCTGCTCCAAACGCATGGTATTTTATCTGAATCTCATACACCAGGTATTAACAGAGTCTGTTAATAACAGAGGGTCTTAACAGAATCTGATATACCAGAGTGTATTAACAGATTTGGCACCCCCTAGTGTTGGTAGCTAAGTCAGCCTTTTTGAGAAGGAAAGCTCTGTCATTGAATCCATGCCTAGCCCCCCTCTCTGTCACTATGACTACTTTGCTCATGGGTTTTTGGAGCAAGACTGTTGCAACTTGGGGAAGAGACTGAATGCCATCAACAGAATGTATAGCTTATTATCAATAATGGAAGGGTCTGTGAGACATTTGGATCTGCATCTGGGTCTGTGAGACAATAGCTTAGTAACTACTACAAGTTCTAAATATTCAATTTTATTATTCTAATAGCATCTATTTTTCCTTTTAATATAAATTCCTTCAGAGACTCCTCCCTTGAGAATTCTTTCTATGGAGAAAGGCAAGTAAATTATTTTTGAAAATATCTTGTACTTCCTCTCAGATGGACAGATTCCAAAGACTTTGATATGTCATGATTAATCAGAAACTCTTTCCTATTTGCATACTAATTACAAAGAAGGCCTCTCACTTCAAAGAAGGGAAGTATATATCCTTTGAGGAGAGAATAAAAAGATACCTTAACTCAAGGTCCTGAGAACTGAAGACAAATACATTCACCTCTTTCTCAACTATGTTCTCCACAGTTGAGTAGAAACATTGAGAATGATTGAGATCTCCATCCTAAGTGGAATCATTAGGAATGTGTACCCCTCCAAGGGACCTTTGTGAAAACTGTTATCTTTTCCTTTGAAATTCTCCATCAGTTTCTACTTCCCTCTCTATTCACCAACTAAGCTTCTAGCAACCCTTCAAACTACAACTCAAACATTTCTCCTTCTCATTTTCCTTCCCTTCAGAATTGATCACTTCCTCCTTCTTACTTTCTTATACTTATCTCTATCTTAGTGTCTATTAACATTGCATGTTCCTGTATTTGTCTTTCCTTCCAGACTGTGGGCACTTTTAAGTTCAGGGACCAGTATTTCTGAGGTCTTTAGGTGCAAGAATCAGTGCAGCCACTCCAAAATATTTGTTGAATTTTGAATGGGCACTTCAAGTTTGGGGATAAACAAACAATGACTCTTTTTTTTTAAAGATTTTATTTATTTATTTGACACAGAGAGAGAGATGACAAGTAGGCAGAGAGGCAGGCAGAGAGACAGGGAGAGGAGGAAGCAGGCTTCCTGCTGAGCAGAGAGCCTGATGCGGCCTCGATCCCAGGATGCTGAGATCATTACCTGAGCGGAAAGTAGAGGCTTTAACCCACTGAGCCACCCAGGCGCCCAACAATGACTCTTGATTGCAGATATATATAAAGCTTCTATCCCATGCAGAGGATGGCCAGATACCATACTATTAGCTGCAGCCAAAAGGGATAGTCTATATGGAAACTAAAATTGTCCACTCAAAGAAGTTTACTTTGGGATAAGACACTCAATGTTCAAAGAAGTTTTATTTTGGTAGATAGGGACTCAATTCTAGAAGGACTTCACAAATAGGTTAAAAAGGCAATAATCCAGATCAATGAAAACATGATGGAAAAGAAGAAGCACGGTTATTGGAATGTACCTAAGTGGTCAGTCCACGATCAGTGAGAACTTAGGTACTATCATGGTGGTCTACCAATCCTTTTTACTGAGATCACAATTAGTCCTCAAAACTGGTACATGCCTAAAGCTGGGGTGTGGAAATTAGCAAAATATGGGTGAAAAAGGCTTGCAGAGGCTCGAAAAATGAGTCAGGGCTTGTTTACTTTGTTAATAATTAAGTATACAATAAGAACACTGTTTTTCTTAAATCCACTCACTATCCATCCACTTATGTTTTGATTTTATTTGTCTGTTTATTCACTATCTGGATCATGATTTCTTGGGAGTTTCCCCTAATATATTCTGTGATGCACAGCATCAAAGTTGCCAGAGGGGGTGACACTTAAGTCTTCATTTTTTTCTACTCTAATACCTAACTTTAAAGTTGTCTCATTTTTCACACTGAAGCACCCCCAACTTATTTCACTGTTTTTCCATTTTTCACATTTTCCTTTGGCATATAGGTGATGGAAGATTTTACTTATTTTTCTCTTAAAAATGAGTTAGTATATCCAGCGGACTTCTAGCAAAGAAACCAATCTTTTTCATGTGTTTTGCTTGATTTGATACAGACAGCTAATACGAAAACAATTTTTCTACTTTGGTGCCTTCAAGATATCAGGTATTATAATTCTTCAAGTTATAAATAGTAAAATAAACAAAAACACAATTTTTCTCATCTATGTTTGGGTACAACCCATCTGAAAAGATTTTTTATCTTTCACCATAGCAATCAATATGTATCTCATTGCCGCAATGCCACACCCTCAAAATGAATTAATAGACATAAAAATCAATATTGTGAAAGCAATTAAAGAAATCTCTTGAGATATTTCTTTTCACCAAAAAGCAACTGCACATTGTTAATTTTATCGGGAATATGAGTGGATTATTTTTTAAATCCATGAGCCAGTCCCATTCAGTTTGGGATACTTAATATATTCTGCTCAATGAAAATCTCACTCATTTTCTAAATCAGACCTGACAGAAAAGGTAATCTACTATGAGAATAGTTCTCAAACCTTGTTATAGAAGTCTATGAGATGCTTTTAAAAAATACCCAGGTACATCCCCCCCAGAGATACACAGCTTCTTATCTAATAAATAGAGAGGCCTGGGACTCAGCATGTTAATGGATTGAGAACCATTGTGTCCATGCCCACAATGAGTGGGTCTAGAATTAGCAACATGTGTATAACCACAGATGTGCTGAAAGTGAATTCTAAGAACACAGATAGCCATCAGCTATCTTAACCCCTTCTCCGCACAGCTAGACTTCTTTCTTTCAAGCTTAGCAATCCTCTTTTCATATTAAAAGTTAAATTCTGCCCTGTTGTGAAGGATACTTGGCTAGGACACTAGTATCTTGCCTATCTCTTCTAAGCTCCTTTTCTCAAGAAAGTTGATACTACTTAAATCTCTATCACTGATAAAGAAATGTCAAACAGACAGACTACCTAAAACTCAGCAGGTATCCATTCCTGAACCATAGATTTCACACTAAATTAGGTTCTTCTGTAAAAACAATTAATGATTAACACGAAATATGACTACACTGAAATATGTAATGTAGCTTGATTTTGGAAAAAAGGTCATTTGTATGAGGAGTTGGAAGAAATAAGAATAAGGAATGAGTTTTCAAGGCCTGTGAATTTGAGTAACCCAAAGTCAAACCAGAGTCCATCACATCTTTTTTTTTTTAAAGATTTTATTTATTTATTTGACACAGAGAGAGAAATTACAAGTAGGCAGAGAGGCAGGCAGAGAGACAGGGAGAGGAGGAAGCAGGCTCCCTGCTAAGCAGAGAGCCCGATGCGGGCTTTGATCCCAGGACGCTGAGATCATGACCTGAGCTGAAAGCAGAGGCTTTAACCCACTGAGCCACCCAGGCGTCCCCATCACATCTTTTTGAATGCTTGTGTTTAGATCCCTGGATTCCCTGTTCAGTGGCTTACCTACCCAAGGCCAGGACAATTTCCTAAACTCGTCTTATTTGTGACTCTACATCTCTGTCTCCAGACTGTCATTCTATCAATTTCCCAGCATGTCTGCTGGTCAACCCTTAATGAGTAATAAAGAGAAGCATTCAGGACTCCTTAAAGTAAGTTTCACTATTGTTACACTGAACATCTCCTAATGTGAATTAAAAACCATTCTCATTATGTAAATCTATTATTCCCTTTTGCTAGGAGATCACAGGTATAGTACATTAATTGATTTTTGGATGTTAAATCAACCTTGAATTCTTGAGAAAAATCCCACTTGGTCGTTCTGTATAATTCTTTTTATATTTTCCTGTATTTGGTTTAGGGTTTAGTAGAATTTTGTTGAATATTTAAAATTTATATTCATAATGAATGAAAAGTAAAAAGAAAGTATATTTTAAAAAAAAGAAAGTATATACCATACATAAAGAGGGAAAAGCAGTCAATAGAAACTGTGCCTAAAGGAATCTAGATGTTATTTCTAGATAAATGCTTTAATCAACTTTTTAAATATGTGCAATGAGCTAAAAAACCATGTATATAAAACTAAGGGAAAGTATGAAAATGGCATCTTACTAAATAGAGAATATTAATAAAGAAATAGAAATTATTAAGAAGAATCAAATAGAAATTTGGGGGCTGAAAGGTATAATAACTGGCATAAAATATTAATGAGAAGGACTTAACAGCAGATTTGAGTCAACAGCAGAATCATTAAACTTGAAGGTCATACAATTAAGATTAATCTGTTTGACAGAGAGAAAAAGAAGGTGAATAAAAATGAACAGAACCTAAGAGACCTGAGGGACACGATCAAAGATATCAACAAATGCATAATAGAGGCCTCAGAAAAACAGGAAAGTGAGAAGAAAGCAGAAACAATATTTGAGAAAAAATAGCCCAAAACTTCCACAATGTAATGAAAAACACGAATCTATATATACAAGAATCTCAACAAACTCAAAGTAAGGTAAATGCAAAGAGATCCACCAATAGGCACATCATAATAAAATGCTGAAAACCAAAGACAAGAGCATCTAGAAAAAGCAAGAGAAGTGGCTTATCACATAAAAAGGATCCCCAGTAAAATTAAATGTTTACTTCTCACCAGAAAGTATGAGAGCCAAAAAACAGAGGACCGACATATTTAACCCGCTGAAAGAAAATATTGTGAATCAAGAATTCTATGTCCATTTTCTGCAAAGAAGACATCCAAATACCCAACAGGCACAAAAAAAGTGCTCAACACCACTTGGCATCAGGGAAATACAAATCAAAACCATAGTGAGATACCACCTCACACCAGTCAGAATAGCTAAAATTAACAAGTCAGTAAATGACAAATGTTGGTGACAGATGTTGGTGAGGATGCAGAGAAAGGGGAACACTTCTACACCATTGGTGGGAATGCAAGCTGGTGCAGCCACTCTGGAAAACAGTACGGAGCTTCCTCAAAAAGTTGAAAATAGAGCTACCCTACAACCCAGCAATCTCACTACTGGGTATTTACCCTAAAGATACAAATGTAGTGATCTGAAGGGACACATGCACCCGAATGTTTATAGCAGCAATGTCCACAATAGCCAAACTATGGAAAGAACCTAGATGTCCATTAACAGATGAATGGATAAAGATGATGTGGTATATATATACAATGGAATACTATGCAGCTATCAAAAGAAACGAAATCTTGCCGTTTGCAACGACGTGGATGGAACTGGAGGGTATTATGATGAGCGAAATAAGTCAATCAGAGAAAGATAATTATCATAAACACTACTTAAAGTCTTTCAAAAAATAAAATACAAAGAAACATTTCCTAACTTATTCTATTAGGCCAGTAATACCCTGGTAATCTACTATGAAAATAGTTCTCAAACCTTGTTATAGAAGTCTATGAGATGCTTTTAAAAAATACCCAGGTACATGCCCCCCAGAGATACACAGCTTCTTATCTAATAAATAGAGAGGCCTGGGACTCAGCATGTTAATGGATTGAGAACCATTGTGTTCATGCCCACAATGAGTGGGTCTAGAATTAGCAACATGTATATAACCACAGATGTGCTGAAAGTGAATTCTAAGAACACAGATAGCCATCTTAATCCTGTCTGATTAAAAGAAAAATGTATAAAGCAATAATTATAAACCTGCTTTTTGGGCATACGATATAAGTATGTGTACTATGAGATAACAATGGTATAAAGATGAGGGAGTGCCCTATAGGAGGAAATATTTTGTATAATATTCAAATTAAGTTGGCATTAATTTGAAGTAGATTGTTATAGGTTGCCAATGGTAATCCCAAGGGTAATCACTAAGAAAATAACTCTAGATAGTATAGTAAAAGAAATGACAAAGGAACTAAAAGGGTAACTAGAAAATATATATTTTTTGCAACTGAGGTCAAAAATGAAAGAACTAAGAAAGAAAAAAGACATAAGACATCTATCAGAAAAAAAATAGCAAAATGGCAGGAATAAGGACTTCCTTATTAGTAATTACATTAATGTAAATAGATGGAACTCTCTGATTAAAGGCAGAAATTGGCTAAGTGGATAAGAAAAAACAAAAATGACCCAACTTATGTTGTCTAAAAAACCCCACTGTAAATACACATGCACAAATAGGCTAAAAATAAAAGAAGGAAAAAAATTCACGCAAACCGTACTCAAAAGAGATCTGGAATAGCTATACTAATATCAGACTTAAAAAAAAGTCTTTAAAACAAAAATTAGTACTAGATACAAAAGAAGACATAATATCATAATAAAAGGATCAATCAATCAAGACAACTTAACAATTATAAACATATATGCACCTAACAACAGAGTAACAAAATACATGAAGCAAAAACTGACAGAATTAAAGGGAGAAATACACAATTTAGCTAAAATGGAGACTTCGATACCCACCTTTCAATAGTTACTAAGCCAAACATCAGCAAAGGAAAAGAAGATTTTCCCTCAGTGCACATGGAATATTCTCCAGCATCAGTCATATGTTAGATAATAAAATGAGTTTTAAAATGTTTAAAAGATTAAAATATAAAATGTATGATCTCCAACCACAATAGAAAGAAATGAGAAGAAAATAATAGAAATTTGGAAATGTTATAAATATGTAGAAATTAAGCAACAGACTCCTAAATGACCACCGGGTCAAAGAAGAAATTCTAAGAGAAATTAGAAAATACTTCAAGTTAAATTAAAACAAAACATACAAAAACATATGGGATGCAGGAAAATTTATAGTTGTAAATCACCATATTAAAAATAAGAAATATCTCAAATTCATAACCTAACCACCAACAATAGAAATTAGAAAAGGAAGCACAAATTAAACCCAAACGAAGAGCAAGAAATAATAAAAATTAGACTAGAAATGTGATTCAGAATTATTGCTATAGAGAATTGGAAAACAATGGCAAAAATCCATAAAACCAAAAATTGATTCTTTGGAAAGATCAATCAAAATGATAGTCCTTTAATTAAACAGGCCAAGAAAAAAAGAAGACTTAAATCACTAAAATCGGAATGAAAGAGGGATCATTACTTCTGACTTTATGAGGAAAAATAGATTATAAGGAAATAGTATGAACAAATGTAGGGTAACAAATTAGTAACTGGATGAAATGGACAAATTCCTAAAAACACATTAATTACTAAAACTAACCCAAAAAGAAATAGAAAATATGAAAAGACCTATAACAAATAAAGAGATTGAGACAGAAGTTTTAAAAAATCCAATAAAGAAAATCCCAGGATCAAACGGCTTAACTCATGAATTCTACCAAACAGTTAAAGAAGTAACACTACTTAAAGTCTTTAAAAAAATAAAATACAAAGAAACATTTCCTAACTTATTCTATTAGGCCAGTAATACCCTGGTAGCGAAGCCAGACAAAGCAATAACAGAAGAGAAGACTGCAGAATTTCATTATATAAATGAAAAACTCTTTAATAAAATAGTGGAAAATAGAGTCCAACACCATATAAAGTTTAGACCACAGCCAAGTGGGATTTGTTTCAAAGATGCAAGGTTAGTTCAACATATTACAACCAATCAATGTAGTATACTATAGTAATATAATGAAAGGAAAATAAATCACATGATCATTTCAATAGATGCAGCAAAAGCTGACATTTTTTCATGGAAGAATAACTTATGAAACTAGGAATAAAAGCAAACTTTCTCAATTTGATAAAGAACATCTATGAGAAGGAACAGCCAGCATCACACTTAACGGTTAAAAACTGAAATCATTTCCCCTAAGTCTAGGAACAAGACAAGTTTGTTTGCCTTTGCCACTTCTATTTAGCATTATACTGAAGGTTTCAGCCAGGGTCATTAGGCAAGAAAAAGAATAAAAATTGTCCAAACTGGAAAGGAAGTAAAACCATCTCTATTTGCAGATTACATGGTCTTACATAAGAATCTATCTAAAGAACCTACCAAAAAAAGAAAAAAAAAGATGTAAAGCTAATGAAAGAAGTTCTGCAAAGTTGCAGGATATAAAATCAATATATAAAAATCTATTGTATTTTGCGGCACGTGGGTGGCTCAGTAATTTAAGCATCCAACTCAATTTCTGCTCAGGTCATGATCTCAGAGTCCTGTAATTGAGCCCTGCAATCATTGGGCTCTGTGCTCAGCGGGGAATTTGTTTCTCTCCTTCTCCCTCTCTCTTTGCCCCTCCCCCTGCTCTCTCTCTCTCTGAAAAATAAATAAATAAATAAATAAATAAATATTTTTAAAAAATTGTATTGCTATACACTAGCAATAAACAGTTTGAGAATGAAATTAAGAAAATAATTCCATTTGCTGTAGCGTCAGAAAGAATTTAACATTCAGGAATAAATTTAAACAAAGAAGCACAAGACTTGTACACTGAAAACTACAACACTTGAATGAAATTAAAGAAAATCTCTTTAAATGGGAAGACATCCCTTTCATGAACCGGAAGACTTGTTATAATGTCAACACTTCTCAAATCAATCTATAGATTCAACACAATCTCTGTCAAGTGAGAAGTAAAAGGGTCATGTTTCAAACGCCAGAGGGTTTTACGCTAAGTGAAGTAAGTCAGATAGAGAAAGACAAATGCCATTTGATTTCACTTATATGGGGAACCTATAAAACAAAACAAATGAACAAACAAACAAATAAAAAACCAGAAACAGACTCCTAAATACAGAAACCAAACTGGTGGTTGCCAGAGGGGAGGGGCTTGGTGGGAGGTGATGGGCTAAGTAGGTAAAGGGGTTTAGGAGGTAAAAACTTCCAGTTATGAAGTAGCAGACTTTCCTGAATAAATGTTTCTTGGTTTTTTTTAGTATGACCTCATAAAACTTTCTGGGAACTTTAAATGTTTGGGGGGTTGTTTTTCATAATTTTCACGAGTTATGGTTGATTTGTGAACCAGGTCCACAGAGCTTCTCCCACTGCCCCTCAAGAAGTGGAAATCCAGAACCCTTTTATTGTTTTAATTAAACTGTGGCATTTCAATATGTAAAAGAGATATAAGCAGAACAGCTCTAATTGTGATTGAGCCCATCTGGATGACAAGGCGTCAAATGCTGCCATGACCCTAGGCTACTAATGTACTGACTCCTGGGTGGGTGACAGCATTCTTGCAAGTCCTAACATGTGTCACATTAATACGGGTATAATACGTGGTTTCTACATCTAAAAAGACTTCTCTTTTCTCAGGAAAATCCCTTTTCAAAAGTGCCACTGTCTTTCTGCTACTTCAAGAAAACAGCCAAATACATTTTTCCTCCCTTCTCCCTCATATAAATCCCCAGTAAATGATATTTTTGTATTTAGTGCATGTTAATTTTCTTCAAGCTTCATTGATCCCTACATCAGTTTTGAGTACAAATGCATTGAGATAATCAAATCTCTGAGAAACTCTTGTATTTTTTAATGATCATGTCTAGTAGTAGTTTCTTAATAGCTAGAAATTGTCAAATGTTCTGGACACGAAGAGAAACTGATAAAGCCTCACTGACACAGACAAGCTCAATTTTCAAAAGGAAACAAGGAAATCCTAAGAATGTGGAACACAAAAGATAAATGGAATTACTAATCCTCCCTGTCTAGGAGTGTATAGGCAGTGGAGGGAAAGGATTCAAACAGGGCATTCATTCCTCCGCTTTCGAAAAGAAGAGAGGGATTGTCAGCTGGGCCTAAGAAAGAGTTTGCAAATATGGCTGCCATGTCCATCCCGTCCTTCAGAATTCCTCTCTCTCTGCCACATGGTTATGGATTGAAATGATCTCAATGGCTCCATTTCCCTTGAAGTTCCCTAAGAGCATCCTTCTCATTTCATGAATTTTACTCCTAATCACTTGGGGGAAACAGGTAATAAGTAATAACAACTTGAGACATTTGTAGAGATTCCAAAGTTCTCACTGTCATAAACTCTTTGGTGTATATCCCTGACTCTTCTGGAGATGGTTTGTATTTGCTCCTTTGGTCTTCTATCCTGTTAGTAATCATTTTCAGGAGGGGTCTCTAAAGTCTCTTCTCTCAAGAGATCATTCCTTAGCACAGAAGACAGGGATTCTTTGTGTTCACTCTCTTCCCATAACAAAGACCCAATACAAACAGAATAATAGATTTCTCCTTTGCTTAAAGTGGCAACTTATATTTTTGACCAAATTGGGTGACACTCAGAATCAGTGATCTTTGTAAGAAATACATTTGTCACAAACCATAACAGACTCTTGACTCTGGAAAACGAACTGAGGGTTGCTGGGAGGGGAGGTGAGGGGGGATGGGGTAACTGGGTAATGGACATTAAGGAGGGCCCGTGATGTGATCAGCACTGGGTGTTATAAGCAACTGATGACTCATCGAGCACTGTATCAAAAACTAATGATGTGCTATATATTGGCTAATTGAATTTAAATGAATTTAATAAAAAGAAATACATTTGTCAATTGGAATAGAAGACTAGAGGAATAGAAAGGAGACTTAGAAATTGTGGTAGATAAGGATTTTTGGCTATAGAAAAAAAATAAAAGGGGTTAGATGGGTATGTAACAACTACTTTAGAGAAATACACAGAAAATCCTTTTTTTTCAGCCCTTGATCTATCTTTTCATGAGCTTCTTCCTTCTAACAGTCAGAATCATTTGTTGTGATTAAGGTGTTGGGTTGTCAGCTCCAGCTGAATTTGCTTTCTGAAGGATGTCTTACATTCTCTTCTTTGTTCATTAGGCTAGACTTGCACACAGTATAATTTTTCTCATCTAAATTTCCAATGATATTACTATTATTGCTTCATAAATTATTTGCATATTTGTATTCCATATGTTTCTATCATTGTACATCATAAATATTCTTAGGCATACATAGAATATTTGCTGTTCACTGGAAAGAAGCATTTGAGCTCATATTGAATTTTTCTTCTGCCAGATGGCATTCTGGTGTTCAAACATTTGTGACCTTCTTTGCTTTCTTGTTTCATTTACAAACATTTCCTTTGGTTTTTCTTATAGTGTTAGTACAGGACCTAGTTACCTAGCTACCCCATATGTGTTGTTCGTCCCTTGCCTCTCATCTCCCCAACAAACAAACAAAAAATCCTGGGCAACACTTCCCTGTACATCTTATGCACAACTTTTCTTTCATGTCATTCACCTTCTCAAATGACAGCAGTGACTCTGATTACATATGGAATAAATTCAAATGCCTTATGCTGACACCCATAGATTTTTGCTATTTTGTTCCTGTCTGTCCATTTTTCTCACTATTCCTTTTATCCATTTGCACCAAATGAACATATTCATTTTTTTTCACTAAATGTTCTGAAAAAGAGACAGAAACCCAGGAGATATGCAGACCAGGTATTGGTATTCATGAGTTGGCACCTGTCCTATTAGTGAAGAATGAGATTTGTAGTGATTTTTATTAACAAGGACTCCTAGAACCTACAAGAAAAATAAAAGATATCCTATTCCAGTTGCAGATTGGTGAAAACTGATTAATGGAATTCTAGCCTTTGTGCAGCCGAGAATGCAAGGATCACTAGGCTAGGAGGTAGATTCTTAGGTGAAGAAATAATTCCATAACTTCTCTGAATTTCCATCAAAAACTACCAATTCTTTGTGAGGTTGAAAGCACACAACTGAAGGGCCAGATGCCAAAATGGTACTAATATCCTTTTGTCTGGAGAAAAGAGCTTTCAGTAAAATTAAAGGACTTCTCCAACTGCGCGGGTAATAGATGTGTGGTGAACTCTCTTCTGTAACCCTCAGAAGCAGGTAAAATCAATCACGATTGGGGGAAAGAAGGAAGGCTGTGAATATCACATCAAAATTTGATGCCTAGGGCCTAGAGACATGGTATTAAAAGCCCAATTTAGAGAGAGCATTGGAAACCACAGAGTGTCATCTGGTGCTCATGACAACAATGGCGGGTCAGTGAAACAGTTTATACTAATTACTCCCACCTTGAACTTGTTTTACTGTTTTTGCCATAAATGATGACTTTTACTCCATGATACCTAATGACAATTTTCCACATCAGATACAGGTCCTAGAGCCTCAGCTAAAGTAAAAATACAAAAAAAAAGTATATATAAATGGTATAAGTACCTTTCCTCCCTAAAAGTTGCTTAAGGGAAGGACTCTGTCACTTGAGACATTTTATCTTGCACTTTACCATACACTTCCTATACTTGTCTGTGTAAGTAGATACTCAACAACTATTGGCTAAATATATGTTTTTAAAAACATGTATGTATATAATACAGTCTCCTTCCCATGGTGACAGATTCTAGAATAGTTACTTATCAAATATTTATTGGGTGCCAAGTGCTTACAGGCGCTACTTTACCTTTTACGGATATAGCAGTGAGTGTATTAAGCTTTCATTTCTCATACAAAATGCCACAGGTTTTTCCACTCATGAGCTCTTTCCCAATATTTTTCTTTTCCTGGCTAAATGAGAAAATGGGCAAATTGCACAGGTTCACTCTGTTTGCAAAACATGCAATTGGAAGCACTTGTTACCATGGGAAGTGCCCAGCGCAGCAAACCGGGAGTTTGATTTCTGCTCCATTTATTAACTAAATGAATTGAAGGAAGCCATTTAAACCCTGCTTTTGGTCCATTTGCTCGGTTTGTGTGTGTTTCCATGTGAACACTGCAATGAGGTGATACTTTGCCAAGGCTAAGGACAGGTACTGCGGTGAAGTGGCCTGGTTTTGAAGCCCTGTTTTGTCGCCTTCCACTATACTAGCTGTGTAACCTTGAATGCGAGTCTTACCCTCTTTGGGCTTCAGTTTTCCCATCTGCAAAACAGGGATAATAATCAAACTTTCCCCCATGGGATTGTCTGGTGACTTAAATGAGTTCCTATGTGAGTACTTCCAGCAGCACCTGGCATATAGTCTTGTATAAGCTAACTCTCACTACTGCTTCTGCTACTAATACCTCTCTTGTTAGAGAAATAATGGATGTCAAAATCCCCCGCATAGTACCACATATACAACTACTTAATAAATGGGAATGATTACCGAATTGATTGATTGTCACTATTTTAGGAACCTCGGAAGCATCACTATAATGAAGAAGAGTAGGAAGTAATGGAGAAGTTTATGTTAAATGAAGAGAACTTTTGTAAGAAATGGGGGCAGCAAAGCTATCTTTTTTTTTAATTTTAATTTTATTTTTATTCTTTGCCCAAGGGGTACAGGTCTGTGAATCATCAGGCTTACATCTTTCACAGCACTCACCAAAGCACAAACCCTCCCCAATGTCCATAACCCATCCACCCTATCCCTACCCTCCCACCCCCCAGTAACCCTCAGTTTGTTTTGTGAGATTAGGAGTCTCTTATGGTTTGTCTCCTTCCCCATCCCATCTTGTTTCATTATTTTTCCCTCCCTACCCCCCACGACCCCCCACCCTGCCCCTCAAGTTCCTCATATCAGAGAGATCATATGATAATTGTCTTTCTCTGACTGACTTATTTTGCTCAGCATAATACCCTCCAGTTCCATCCATGTCGTTGAAAACGGCAAGATTTCGTTTTGCAGCAAAGCTATCTTAAGAAAAGTCATAGTTGTCTGCATATATAGACATTGTCTTATCGTTATTGGTCTACTGATACATCACAATCTCCAGTAGATGGAAATTGTATGTGTTGATTTATTATTATTTAATATAATATATAACAATACACATACCCACTGTAATCCTATTTCTAAAATTCAAATTCAATCATGGTCCTCCTTATCTAAAGTACTGGAGTGGCAAATTAGCTCTCAGGATCAATCCAAACTACATCTCCCTCCCCCCGCACCCCCCTGCCGTGCTGTGTATAGACCTTTCTGCTCTCACTCCCTATTAATCCTGCACCACTCTACATCCTACCCCTACACACCAAAAAACCATTTTCAGTTTTCAATTACATTGGCGCTCAGGCTCCCTGTGGGTCTCTGCTTTGCACGCAAAGCCTCCAGGGTAATCTACTCATCCAGTTTAAATACCATCCCTGCTGTGAAAAGCTTTCCTTGACTCCCAACAATTAGTTGTTCCTGTTGTAGTTCCGTAAGTTTTATACACATGCTTCCAAGAGAATCACTGACCTTGCTTTGATATTTTATGCATCTCTTTATCACCACACAGAGCAAAATCCATGAGGATAAGGATCATTCTGATCCATCCACTGATCTTGACATGAAGTGGGTACAAGATAGAATATTTAATGAACAAATAAATGGGCAATTTAGTGAAGGGGACAAGGGAAGCTATATTATCACCGCTCCCCTGGGAAGAGCACTGAGAATCTGGAGGTCAATCAGTAATATCTATTGAAAGCCAAATGAAAAGCCTGTCCCGTTTACAACAAATACTGTCTGGGAGGGCTGGCCCTTATGGATACTCCTCATGGACTGCTCTGAGCAGATGTGAGGGCAGCCAGACTCGTTCAACTTGAGTGTAACTTCTGCCTAACACAGTGATTCTCAGTCCTGGATGCACATTATGGTCCCATGGGGAGCAAGGCAGCTTGCTTTTAATCCTCTTTCAAAACAATTCATGCAGGGTGCCTTGCCACCTAATGACACCCTTAAGTGTTTATGGGAAAAGGAAAAATTAAACTCTGAAACTGCCTTTCATAGACTTCTTAGTTTTTTGGTTCTTTTTGGTTCATTATCACTGACATTTTGGTTCTTACCCTAAAATTCCTTCAAGTTGCATCATTAGCTTAAGTGATTGTAATCTGGTTTTCACTCCTTTACCCACTCCCCAAGGACTTGTCTGCCCTTTCCCCAAATAAGCTAAGAATTTGTAGAGCATATATTTAAAATTATAGTCAATTAAGGTTAGCTCTGGTTGAATTTCTTAGCTGTGGAACAGGCTTATCATTTGCAGCTACTCATCCCTGACAATCTACGTTCTTAAAGTGTCCATTTTTTAAAAATGTGTTATTTTCAGTAAAAATTTCCAAATACTCCTTAAATGAGTTCTATCATTAGGCAGGTGCATGAAGAAAAGAAACTTCAGGGAACTGTTATTTCAAACCCAGAGAGAGGCTCCAAGTTTTTGTAGGGGTCTAAGCATAAATAAGTTATGTATCTATTGTGTGGTTACTTCCTTTGGGCACCCATATTCAGCTGTTGATTCATTTAGTTATGCAGTCATTAAACATGGTTATGTCAGTTCCTTGCTTAAAATCCTCCAAAGCCTTCTCATAGATTTCCAAATAATTTTCAGACTTACCTTTTTTTAATGTGTAGAAAGGCCCTATATAGTTTTGGTTTAGCCATATGTACCCACATACATCTTTCCAGCCCTTTTGAACCACTTGCAGGGCCCCAAAAGCATACTTCCATTTTTTCATGCTTGTCCTCTATTCTTTCCTAAACGGCCTTTTCCCGTTTATTACTTTGCCTCCAACTTGTGCTATTTATTTTTCAAGAGTTGTGTATGAGCGTCACCTAAAATGGGGTGTCTTACCCAACACCACCAGGATGGGTAATTTCATGTGTCAACTTGGCTAGGCCATGGTACCCAGGCATTTGGTTGAACATTATTCTAGATGTTTCTGGGAAGGTGTTTTTAAAGATGTTATTAATATTTCAATTGGTAAACTTTGAGGAAAGCAGATTACTCTCCATAATGTGGGTAGATCCCATTTAATCAGTAGAAGGCCTTCATAGGAAAAACAGACCTTCCCAAGCAAGAATGAATTGTGCTAGTAAACTGCCTTTGGACTTTAACTGTGTCTCTTGCCTCAGTCTCCAGCCTGCCTGCCTACCTGGCAGATTTTGGATTTGCCAAGTTTCTATAATCCAGTGAGACTCTCTCTCTCTCTCTCTTTCTCTCTCTCTCTCTCTCTCTCTCTCTCTCTCTGGCTTTCTCTGTTACTCTATCTTCCTCTCTCTGTATTTTTCTCTGTGTCTCTCTCTGCAAGCACAGACACACCCACACACCCACACACCCCACTGGTTCTGTTTTTCTGGGGAACTCTAATAAATCACCCATCCTCTTCTGAATCAGATGCTATCTCCTCTTTCTTTGTTCTCCTAAGATGTTATTGGCCCTGCTTCTCCCATGGCACTCA
The DNA here is from genome assembly GCA_002007465.1 of Ailurus styani. Taxonomy (NCBI): domain Eukaryota; kingdom Metazoa; phylum Chordata; class Mammalia; order Carnivora; family Ailuridae; genus Ailurus; species Ailurus styani. Next base: position 1,028,024 of record LNAC01000554.1, read on the forward strand.
TACCATACCATGCTGAGTGACTGATCAGGCTGCAACTCTCTTGAGGATAAGACAGTTCTCCATTTGATTTTATGTTCCCTGCACCTAACCCAATGGTTATTACATGCTAGATACTGGACTAACTGTTGTGGATCAGTGAATAGCACCATCTACAAAGATAACTACTCAAAGCCATCACTATCTCTTGGATTCCTCTTTTTCTCAGTTCCATTATCTAACCACTAAAAGATATATTGATGTATTTAATTCACATTCCTTTTGAGAATTTAGTAAAAATTTTTGTGCTCTTCCAAGAAAACTCTACAATTCCTGCTAAATTTCACATATCTTCAAACCATGTGAACCCAGCCCACTTGTTGTGTGGGCAGTATGAGGGACATTTAGTGAAGAGTGATGAAAAACACAACATCATTGCTCTCAGTGAGCTCCTGCATACACGGTTAGAGTGACCCATAATCAAATAATTACAATATGACAAATGCAATAATCACAGGAGAGAAACAATAACTCTGATTAGTATTTTCATAGACATGGCATTTGATCTAAGCCTTGAAGGACAGAAGATGTAGTAGAAAATAAACATTTAAGGAAATCCTATGAAGGGAAAATTCAAGAACAAAGTAATTATAGTTTTAACATCAATAACAGCAATACTTATTCTATTCTATATGTTATGCTAAGTAATTTTACATATATTAACACACTTAATACTTAGAAGAATTGCTTTAGGTAAGTACTATGATGTGTTAGTTTTGCTAGCTAGGGCTCCCATAACATAGTACTGCAGACTGGGTGAATTTGTTCTCCCCACTAGACCAGAATTTTGACTGGCTAGCTGTAGGTGTCCCAAGCAGTGGGTCTCAAAGACAATGTGATGATCCCTGTACCTGTATTGGCCTCCCAGAAAGATGAAACCTGAGAAAACTAATCCTCGATTCTCTTATCTTTTCATTGCCTAACTACTCTCATAGCTTTACTTATTAACAGGTTAATGGCTTCTCCATTTCTATTTCTGCAGTAAATCTTGCTCTACAATCCAGACCCAAATATCTAGGTGCCCACCTGACATCCCCATTGGAATATTTCTAAAGTATCTTCAAGCACACAGCACATCAAAAATCATAATATTAACATCCCTTCCTCATGCCATCCTTCCTCTCCAGTTGTCTACCTCTTTGGGAATAAAAATATTTTGTCCTACAGTATAAGCAAGAAAACCTGGAGTTTTCTATGACACCTCATCCTTCAGTTGTGCTGCTTGGACAGTCACACACCATCTTTTTGCCTAGACCTTGCTTCCTCAGTGATTTCTTCATTCCGTGCTCCCCGTAAGGTATATTAAGGGATCCCTTACTATCTTATTTCAGCCCCTCTACACAATGAAATCTGTGCAATACTTTAAAAATGATCATCATATCCATTCTTTAAAAATTATCACCTATTGCTCCAGAGACAGTGACTTCCTATTGCTCTTAGGAAAAAAATACAAATATTTCTCATGTGCCTTCTGCTGTACTTCATGTTGGGGACCCTATTTACCTCTCTAGCCTGATCTTAAACTGTTTTCTCCCTGCTCTCCATAGACCTATCAGTCATTTAGTCCTTTGGACTTGCTATGTACTTCTCATCAAAAGCCCTTGGCAAATTCCCTTTGAGTCTTCAGAAATGTTCTTCCACCATCTAAATGTGCCTTCTTTAGCTCTGAGTTTAACAGACTATTAGAGACTTTCCCAGAGGCTACAGACTAAATGAAATCTCCCCATTACATCTTCTTACCGTGTTGCTTTCTTGAGGAGTATTTGCCAGTTTGAAATTACTAGTTAGTATCTGTCTCCACCCCTAGACTCTAAGAACCCCAAGGACAGGAGACTTCACCAAAGGTAATATGGGGAACTTTCCCATGAACAGAGACAGTGTATTATAGATGCTCAGAATATACATATTCATCCATTTTTAAAATGGAAGAATAAATGACTGAGAACTTGTTCTGTTATATAGGGGTATATTACTTTTTTGTTTTGGTGGTTGGTGGTGGAGATACTGAGGTCCTGAGCAAGTCAGTTCCTAAATATCCATCTACATCAAGGCTTTCTTGTTAGTTGTTCTCTTTTTAAAAAAAATAAAATAAACTCTTATTTAAGAATAACTTTCTAGCTACAAAAATGTTGCCAAGATAGAACCAAGTTCCCATATACCCCACATCTAATTTTCCCTATTATTAATGTCTTACATGAATACGGAACATTTGTCACAGTTAATAAAATAATACTGATCTATTATTAACCAAAGTCCAGACTTTATTAAGATTACTTAGTAGTTATTTAATATCTTTTGCAGGATCCCAAGCAGCATACCACATTAAATGTAATCATCATGTCCCTTAGGCTCTTCTTGGCTGTGAAAGGTTTTCAGACTTCCCTTGTTTTGGATGTCCTTTACAGTTTTGAGGAATACTGCTCAGATTTTTGTAGAAGGACTCTTTATTGTAGAAGGGATTTTCCTGATGTTGTTTTCATGTTTAGGCTGGAGTTACGTGTTTTGGGTAGGAAGATGACAGAGATAAGCACCATTCTCTTCACATCATATCAAGTCTGAGTGCTATCAACGTAACATGATTATTGATGTTAATCTTGATCACGTGGCAGAGATGGTATTGGTCAGGTTTCTCAAACTGTTAAATGACTCCACCACTCTTCCTTAATACTCTTTGGAAGGAAGTCACTATGTGCAGAGTTATATACTGCCTGCATTAAGTATTTGGAGTATCTACATAATTATTTGAAATTCTTCTGCATGGTAGACTTATGTATTCCTCCCATTTATTTATTCATTTATTTGTATTAGTGTGGACTCCTCTATATTTATTTTATACTTTAGGTGATAATCTACTACTACTTTATTTATTCTGTGGCTCAGATTATTCCAGCTTTGGCCATTGGGAGTGGTTTCAGTGGATACTTCTGGTTCCTTTTATTGGAGAATATTTCTTCTGCTCTGTTCACTTTTTCTTCTCCTTCTGTTAGTCCAATTACGCATATGTGACCTCTTTGGAAATTATGCGACAGTTCTTGATTTTTTTTCCCATTCTTTCTTTGCTTTGCATTCTGGTTTAGGAAGTTTCTATCTCCAAGCTTACTGATTCTTTTCTAAGTTGTGTCGACTGATGAGCCCATCAAAGGCATTCTTCATTTCTGCTACAGTGTTTTTGATTTCCAGCATTTCCTCTGAATCTTTCTTAGAGCCTTTCCACCAATCTGCTTCACTGCCCATCTGTTCTTGCACATCATCTACTTTTTCTGTGAGAGCCCTTACCATATTATTCACAACTATTTAAATTCCCTGTCTGATAATTCCAGTATCTATCTCATAGCTGAGTTGGGGTTTATTTTTATTATTTTGTTTCTTCAGACTGTCCTTTTGGCATGCCATGTAATTTACTATTGAAAGTCAGATATATTTTATTGAGTAGTAGGAACTGAGGTAACTGGCCTTTAATGTAAGGATTTATGTTAATCTGGCAGGGAGTTGGGCTGCGTTTAGTGATTTTTATAGCTGTAGGTGCTGGAGGCTTCAAATTTCTCTAGGTCTGTCTTAGTCTTCACTCTTGGCTTTGGATTTTCTTGTATACTAGTCTTCTGATACTGCCTGTCTTGTAGCTCCTTTTTTTTTAAGATTTTATTTATTTGACAGAGATAGAGCGAGAGCCAGCTAGCATGGGCTGGTGGAGGGGCAGAGGGAGAGGGAGAAGCAGACTCCCTGCTGAGCAAGGAGCTTGATGTGGGACTCGATCCCAGGACTCTGAAGGTAGATGCTTAATGACTGAGCCACACAGGCGCCCTGTCTTATAGCTCTTTCAGTTGCAATCCCTGCCATTACACTGGAGCTCTGTTGATATCAAGGTTGGGGGAGGGTTGTGTTCTAAAATATTGATTAAATTTCAGTCTTTTACTTGGCCAATGTCTTGGGGCTGTGACCTTCATAACTGTTTCTCCAATGGTATAGCTTTTTCTCCCTCTCCCTCCTACATTTTTGGTTATAGCAGTCCCAATTTCTTTCCTTGAAGCCCTAACCAATGTGGCCTATGCTTTATTTCCTCTTAAGTGAGACAGAAAAGCTGGAATCCCCTTCCCCCAGTTTGGGATAAGGCTCTGGAAAGTTATTTCCTCTGAATGAAATACATTTGTTATGGAGAAGGCTGGGGTCTTATTTCATAACAGTCTCTCCCTCCTTCTGAAAGAGACAGGAGAGGATTTTCACCAGTCTTCATCATGACAACCTAGCAGAGTTCCTGGAGTTAAAACCCCCAAATGCATGGGAGTTCCCCTAACACTGTGTCTCAGTAGGAGTTTCTCACTACCACTGTTAGTCTGTACTCAATCTCCAATCATTCATTAAAATGTTCAAGTATCTCTACTGGTTTGTGCATACAGCTGCTTCTGGTCCTGGTGAGCAAGTCTCAGCTGTGTTCCCCTGGATGTACTTATCTCTGCAGCTTGTTGGGGGGGCGGGCGGGCAGTGACCATTTGTCCTGTGACCTCATCCTCTCATGGTCCAAGAGAAGTTGTTGATTTTCCATTTGCCTAGCCTTGTGTTGCTGTAAGGATGAGAGTGTCCAGGGTTCTTACACATCAGACTTGAAACCAGATGTCTTGCATTACCTTTATATATAAAACATATTCCTTCCTATTTGCATCTGCAATCATCTTTACATTTTCCTAATTCCAGAAAACTGTCTAGATGCAGTTTATATAAATCTTTGGTATTAAGATAAGTTCTTGCCAAAATGTCAGTGTGATTATCTACATTAAGCATCAGTATTCCAATGTGAGTCATTTTAGACATGGTTTGATGAAATTAACTGAAGATGAGAGCCACCGATGAAGAATTTAATCAAGATTAATACCTTCATTTTAAAAGGTTGATAAGGTGGGTGAGCACATTAATGGTTTTATCCATTAAATCTTTTGGTCTTAAGAATTGATGTCCTTGTCTTATCAAGGTAAAGAATTTTTGTTTCTTGGCAGGAAAAAAAAGATTATTTATAAGTTGAACTACACTAGTAATTTTTCTCAATTGACAGAAGGCACAATTTTTGCCTCAAACCCTTATCTGGTAGCTCATTTAGAAACAGTGGGCTCTTTCTAAATCAAAGTTTAATAGAGGTGGGGGAGATTAATTGTATCAGAGAGCCTCCTCATTAAAAAAAAATAGATTTGCCAGTTGAAAAGCTGGTAAACATTATGTTTAGGCATGTTTAAATATTGTTTAAATATTAAATATTGTATAATATAAATAAAATAGCTTTTAAAACATTACCCATAATATAATTCTCTTTTTTGTTAAAATATATGTAGTGTTATTATGCATATTTTATAAACTAGATATAACGGAAATATGAAATTATATGAATTCTTCTCTCATTTATGCTCATTTATATTTTCTGAATTACGTATAATAAACAAGCAATGTTTTTATGAAAAGAAGAAATCCTACAGAAGTTAAAACAAAAAATCTAATTAATAAAATTTTAGGACTTGAATAGAATGTGGGGCTTGTTTTTTAGGCCAGTTCCTCATTTCTGTAGTTGAGAAGCCACATACAGAAAAACCAATCTTTTTGAATCTTCTTTTACATTCCTGCTGGTCAGAATCATAACCCTTCTTAAAAAAACCCTGCTCAAAGGGGCACCTGGTTGGCTCAGTCAGTTAAACATCCAACTCGTGACTTCAAGGGTTGTGAGATCGAGCCCTGCATTGGGGAGTCTGCTTAAGATTCTCTCTCTCGCTCTCCCTCTGCTCCTTACCCCTTCCACCACTGCTTGTACTCTCCCTCTAAAAAAATTTAAAAAAATAAATGTTTCCCTAATTTAAAAAAAAGAAGAAGAATCAGCTCAAATATACATGGCTTTGGCATTTCTATAACAATATGTCTCATCTCTCTCACCACTTGTAACATTCTTCCAGGATAACATTAGTAGTGAGGAGCGGGGAGAAAAGGATGAAGGGGATGTGGATGATGACTGTTTCTACTTCGATCTGTCAAGCACTTAAAAATATATCTTACTTATACTATACAAATTAATCCAGAAATCTTATTCCCATTTCATAGCTGAAGAAAAGAAAAATCAAACAGGTTAAGAAATTTTACAAATTTCCCTTTTCCTAACCCATGGAACTCAGGTTTTTATGCAAGCTCATGTTTCTCCAAAATCTGACGTATAATAAGCACTCACTAAACATATTTAATAATTGAGCTAGCTATTTAGAGACCAGTTAGTATTTATGGGCCAGATTTTCAGTCCTTATATCAGTGCCCTGTTGACCCTGCAATTAATTCACAATTAAAAGCCAATTTTCTGGGAAAAAATCTGAGGGTTCCAAAAGGAAGTGGGGTAACCAAGTGATGTTGTGATGAGCACTGGGTGTTATATGCAGCTAATGAATCACTGAACACTACATCATCAAAAACTAATGCTGTACTGTATGTTGGCTAACTGAACGTAATTAAGTAAGTAAGTAAGTAAGTAAGTAAGTAAGTAAATAAATAAATAAATAAATAAATAAAAACCAACTTTAACCACAATGAGTTTTTGGAAGTCCAGATTCTCTAAGAAAATAGAATTATTTTCCATCATGGAAAACATGATCACCATGATGCCATTCAGCATCATTGTTCTCTTCTTTACTGTCCCTTAAAATGATTTTAAATTTTTTTTGTTTTGTTTGAAGCATTATCACTTTCCTTTATAGGCACCATCACTGGACCATGCACTTACATTTTATCTTCTGGAATAAATTTTATAGCAAAGTAACAATATTTATTAGCACTTTCACAAATATTAGCATATTGGATAATCCCTTTGGAAATAGGACAGACATTATTGCTTTCATTTAAGGATGAGGAGGCTAGATCTCCAAGAATTTCAGTGATTTGCTTAGAATCATACAGCCTTCAAAGCACAGAGCTAGGCCTCAAGGGGAGTTCTCTGACCTCAGATTTATGTTATATGTGTGTGTGTGTGTGTGTGTATGTATATATATATACACACACACACACACACATGAGATATATCTATATCATATAACCTCTATGACCTGATAATACAAAATCTTTCTCTTTATCACATTTTTAGTGACATACTAAAATATTCTATAGCTTGAGTATTCTTATTCAATTTTTTAATTAACATATAATGTATTATTTGTTTCAGGGGTACAGGTCTGTGAATCATCAATCTTACACAATTCACAGCACTCACCATAGCACATACCCTCCCCAATGTTCATCGCCCAGCCACCCCATCTCTCCAATTGTTTTTAATCCCTTAATTGTTTAGCTTTTGTTCCAGTCAGAATTTTTAATTATACACAACAGAGACTAACACTGGCTAAATTACAGAAAAAGAATTTATTAAGAAGATATTAGATAGCTCAGGAAATCATGGAGAAGCAGGTTCAGAAACAGGTGGGAACAAGGGAAGTGGTGGATTACGACCACGAGAGCTGCTAAATCCGTGCTATAAAACATCCAGATAATTCCTTGCTGGTTCTTCTGGTCTTGCAGTCCCCTAAAAGTGGATATTGTTATTGCAACTGTCTTTGCCCATGACCAGAATAGTTTTCCATCATCCTTGCTTCTGTGTGACACTATCTCTGTTTTAAAGGTTTCATTGGTATATCTGATTCGACTGAGTATTGATCAGATGGTCATACTCTACTTTCAGGCGAAGTTGGGAAACCAGCCCAAGTATTTTTAGTTTCTGCTGTGGGAGGTGAGCTCCTTCTCTCCCCCAAGTTTCAATAAGCATACTCTTCACTAAACATGGCGAGTTGGTTGAAAAAATTGAAAATCCCCTATCGTGACCCCAAAAATGACCAAATTCCAGTGCTGATTCCAACCTAGTTTTATGTGTTCTTTCTTTGGGCTAACTTTTTTTGAGACAAGAAACATATTTAATTTACAACTCTGACCCAGTTGTCACTAACCCAATAATTACCCTTGTTTTGCAGCTTTCTGAAAGGTCTAAACTTGTCACATAAGTTTCACTTACCTAAGAAATTCCCTTTCCAAAGTTATCCTGTCATATTTCTTTCAAATGAGTGAGTTTCATCAGGGCCTGACAGTATGAACTAGTGCTTTACAAAATATTTTCAAAGAATGAAAAATATATGTGGGCTCTTTCCATGTCTTGGGATTTTAGGTTGTGCCTTGTTATTTTACTTCAAGAATTCTAAATATTTTATAAATAACATGTTTCTGAGTCTGAATAATCCTTTCCTCTACAGTATTTTTGAGCGGTGGCTCCGAAGGCACCATCCTCTTCAAGAAGTTTATCCAGAAGCCAACGCACCCATTGGACACAACCGAGAATCCTACATGGTTCCTTTTATACCTCTGTATAGGAATGGTGATTTCTTTATTTCATCCAGAGATCTGGGCTATGACTATAGCAACCTACAAGAGCCAGGTAAAGTTTAATTTCTTTCATGTGAATTAGTGAATCTAGTGTGACCAATTTCTTTTGAGAAAGTACCTAACTTTATGTATTTATAATGTTATCCCCAAAGCCTTTACATTGGGAAAGCACATTACAACGCTTAATTTATCACTAGTTTATTATAATATGAACTAAGTTGAAAGGATCTTTAAATTCACATCCATTCTGCTTAATATAGGGTATTTTGTATATGGCAACCATGAAAAGAACACTAGAATTAAAATCAGACAGAAAAAAAAAACAGGTTTAAGGCATGACTCTATCAGCTGACCATTAAGTGACCTTGGAAATTTTCCTTCAATCCCATGAATCTCAGTTTTTTTAACCTGAATACCACAAAGAGATATTGTGATATATTTTTTTAAAGTCTTTATTTGAGAGTGAGAGACAGCATGAGCTAGGGGAGAGGCAGATGGAGAGGGAGAGGCAGACTCCGCTGAGCAGGGAGCCTGATGCGGGGCTCAATCCCAGAACCCTGGGATCATGACCTGAGCCAAAGGCAGATGCTTACCCAACTAAGCCACCCAGGCCCCCAGAAATGTTGTGATAATTAAATGAATATGATGTATTAAAGTGTCCAGTATGGTGTGGTACAAGATAGACATCCAGCAGGTTTAGAATCATCTTTGGGAACTTTCTCCTAGGGTTACTAAGAAAACTTGTGGATATTTTTATTTTAAATCAAATTAATAATAATAAAAAATAGTAACAAACAAGAAGAGGGAATAGAAGAAGAAAGAATGAGCTATTATAATAATTGCTATGCCTTTGATTAAGGTAATAATATAAAACTCTAAGATTATAATTATATCTGGGTTTTAAATAATCTTCCTGTGTAGAAATATGTCATCTTCTTAAAAAATGAGGAATAGTTAGCAGTGTCTTCCTCCACCCAAGAGCCTGCTATGTGCAGATCTCGTACATGTGTTATTAAGCAATCATATAATAGCTAACTAAGTATTATAATCCCCAGGAGTAGGTGAAGGCACTAATACTATGAGAATTTAAGTGACTTTCCCAATATCAGACACTGATATATGGAGGAGCCAGATATCAGTACCACAAGGCCCTCTCTTCAATTCACTACATTATGCTTCTACTCTAACACAAGAGGCTCAACAACCAAAAACAGTAAAACAACATATGGTTGGTAGGTAAGATGTATTCAATAAGCATTGATATTTCATTATATTCATTGATAATTCATAGAAATAATTCATAAAAACAAGAGACGTAAATTAAACAAATTAATGACATTTACGAACTTCGAGATGACTAAATGACTGACATAGTTCCAAATCTCAAGGAGTTCCAAGTTCAGTGTGGAACCCAGACAATTGTGCAAGAAAGTACAAAACAATAGTCTGTGTGAAGTGCAGCAAAAGAGTCATAAACCAAAGTCTGACAGGAGCACAGGGGAGAAAGCAATGACTTCTGAATAATTGTGCCTAGAAAGACAAGACAAGACCTTGAAGGATGAGCAGGCAAGTAGCTGATAGAAAAGGGCAGAGAATATTCTAAAGAAGAGAATAACGAGAAACATAGAGGTGGAAAGTGTACAGTGTATTTATGGAATGCTAATTTCTCCTATTTGAGTAGTAGAAGCAATGGGAAACTTCCCCGTGGAGAGAAATGGGGTCCCTTTATACTAACTAACACACACTAAGTATTGTTTATGTGACTAGAACTCCTCCAGGAATCCCCTGTGCATTATTTCCTTTAATCTTCATAACTATTATAGGAATGAGGTAGAATTATTTCCTTTTTCCTTTTTTAGGGGAGACAACAGAGGCTTAAAGAATATAAATAAGGTGTCCTGGGCCATTGAGCTAGTACGTGGCACAGCAGAACTACAGTACAGGGCCAACAGGAGAACCTGTATTTTGTCAACATTTACCTGCCCTTTGGGGGAACCCTTCGCTGAACAAATATGGGTTTGATTAACCTGTTTTGTTTTATCTGAAAATCATAGTCAGTGGAAGGAATACTAAAATGGCTAGTTTGAAAATCAGTTTTTTTGAAAACCTTGAGATCACTGAGAACAGGGGATTTTGCAAAGGGCAATGGTGTGGTAAGGGGAGTCAAAAAGGTGGCAGCCTCAAGTAATATGTTTCCCCTTATGGAAGCGAGGGAGAGGAGCATATTGGTAACGACTTTTCAGAGATTCACCGCTTAGGATTTTATGATTTTCAAAACATGCTGAAGTCTTTCACAGACACATGCTTTTTTTTTTTTAAGATTTTATTTATTTATTTATTTGACACAGAGAGAGAGAGATCACAAGTAGGCAGAGAGGCAGAGAGAGGAGGAAGCACCCTCCCTGCTAAGCAGGGAGCCCGATGCGGGCCTCAATCCCAGGACCCTGAGATCACGACCTGAGCTGAAGGCAGAGGCTTTAACCCACTGAGCCACCCAGGCGCCCTCACAGACACATGCTTTTAAACATGCTATTCCTTCTGGCTAAATTCTGATCCTGTTTATCCAGTTGTCAAACTCTCAGAGAGTAAAACATTTTATGCATATTTATAGTCATGTTTAAGCACTCCTTATTAGAGTTACATGGTAATTTTTTTCTGTTTGAACCTTTCCCCTGTCCATCTTGACCATGACTCCTACAAGATTAGAATTGACATTCTGCAAGCTTCTCTAGTTAAAGTACCAAATGACACCCAGTATCATTGGGGTGAGATCAGTGAATCAATTTGAGTACAAGTGATATTGACCACGAAGCGTGGTATCTCTTAACGCATATAAGTAAAGCTTGTTATTAAAATGTTACCCCTTGGGGTGCCTGGGTGGCTCAGTGGGTTGGGCCTCTGCCTTTGGCCCAGGTCATGATCTCAGGGTCCTGGGATCGAGCCCCACATCGGGCTCTCTGCTTAGCAGGGAGCCTGCTTCCTCCTCTTTCTCTGCCTGCCTCTCTGCCTATTTGTAATCTCTCTCTCTGTCAAATAAATAAATAAATAAAAATTTTTTAAAATGTCACCCTTTTGAATATCCAGGTCATTTTTAGATATGTATTTTTAACATATTTAAAGTCTTCTATCACACTAGGTATTTTCTAGGTGGTTTTATGATTTATTTATTCTTTCTATATACATGTATTTAATAACTACCTAACAAAGCATTGTTTTAGAATGGATACAGTGGTAAACAACATAGTCTATCTTCACAGGGTTTACATCGTAATGGAAGATAAAGACCTTAAACAACTACGTAACTAATGACTTATTTATTTAGGGACGTACCTCAAGAGGTCAATGAAGTGATATTTTGACGGATAGCAGTATGACAGAAAGAAGTGATTAGTTGAAAAGGGGATCTTGATTATGCATTTTGGCCATATTGTTAAAATAACAGAAGCCATTGATAAATTTTAAATGGTTTGTTTTGAGTTTGCAAAACCTTCCTGTTGCTGCAGCATGTAGGAAATTCTGCAGCAGTTACAAAGCACCTTCAGAGAAGGTAGTGAAGTTGTTATTACACATATCCAGGAGACAGGTGAAGGCAGTGTGGATTGCAGTGGTTGTCTCGGGAGAGGGCAGAAGGCATGAAAGATTTTGACATTATTTTGAATTTATATAAAATGTACAGAACTTGGAAAATGATTCATATACGAGGTGAGAAAGAAGGAGATACTGGGGATGCCTGTAAGTTCTCTGGCCCATGAAAATGATGGATGGTGACACTCGTACTGAGATAGCGAAAGTAGGAGCAAGGCCAGACACAGAGGGAATCTCATGGTTGTACTGGTACACAGTGAAATGGGGTGATAGGAAACATTGGGACAAATATGTCTCTGGGGCAGGTAGATGGCCTTGAAACTCGGAAGACATTCTGGCCTGCAGATACTAATGAGCAATAAATTAAAGATATCAGGGGCACCTGGGTGGCTCAGTGGGTTAAAGCCTCTGCCTTCAGCTCAGGTCATGATCTCAGAGTCCTGGGATCAAGTCCTGCATCGGGCTCCCTGCTCAGCAGGGAGCCTGCTTCTTCCTCTCTCTCTGTCTATCTCTCTGCCTACTTGTGATCTCTCTCCCTCTCTGTGTCAAATAAATAAATAAATAAATAAATAAATAAATACATTAGCATATAAATTGTTTCTCTGCTAATCTTCACAGTTTAATGTAGTAGTGATTTTTATTTTCTTTTATAGGTAAATTGAAAACAGAAAGTGACTGATTCTAAGTCAAAGAGCTACTAAGTGGTCAATACTGAATCACAAACTAATTTTCTCCCCTCTACTCCATGATAAAGAGGGTTCTCTTTAGTCCCCATATGTCTTGTCCACTGTGTTCTATCTCATGGTTCCTTCTCTGGTGTCCAAATGGGTACTTTTTACTGAAAAGGGAACAAAAACCACTGGAACAGAGGGGTGGAGGCTCAAAGAGTCCCATTAGGGACTTATGGTATTTATTGCTTATTTCTAGTTAAATATTTAAAAAATAAAGTATATTTGAAATGTTTTATCTATTGAGAGTAATTTTCATACAACGGAATCTACACCATTAATTTTAGAAAAGTTTGACTTTAAAAACAGCAATAGTAATTGCCTATTTTCCTTTTATGAATTATTCTATTGCTTCTGATACACATTCAAGGAATTTAAAACTTATTACTATTTATTGCTAAACTTTAGGTCTACTAAAAAGATCCCCTAAAAACTTCTTGATGTAATTTAGTTCTCAAGCAGTTTGTTATTCATCATTTAGGCACTCATGTTTTTAATTACTTAAGTGTTTTCTGTAAAAGGTAGCTGATGTCTGGCATTTGTCAAACATTTTCTCTTATAACTGAATTTAGTGATGCTTTTAAAAATTGAGCAGCAGGTGATTTTGTTGCATGCATAACTGATTCAAAGGCGAGACCAAAAAGCTTTGGCAATGAAAGCTCATGTCCTCAATGCTGTTGGTAAATATGATCCTGCTTTCTGTATGGTACTACTCTGTTGAGAGCCTCCTAAACCCAATATATTCCCAAAGATCTTGACATTTGGTGTTAAAAATGAGAGGAAGAGACATGATCATGGAGACGAGATGGGATTTGATGATGCACTTCTGTCATTCACAGATGTGTTCAATAGCTATGCTTGTCTACATAGAATCTTGTCTATGTGTTAATAATTATTTATATGTGGGGCACCTGGGTGGCTCAGTGGATTAAAGCCTCTGCCTTTGGCTCAGGTCATGATCTCAGGATCCTGGGATCGAGCTCTGGAATGCTGAGCAGGGAGCCTACTTCCTCCTCTCTGCCTGTCTCTCTGCCTACTTGTGATCTCTCTCTCTCTCTGTGTCAAATAAATAAATAAAATTTTTTAAAAAATAATTATTTTATGATCCACACCAGGTGTTGGTCCTATTGCCTTTGCCTGGAATGGCTTACCATCAACATCACATGCTCAAGTTCTATTTATTCTTCTACTCAGTGAGAAAGTCTTCTGGGGGGCCTTCCTTGACTTCTCAAACAGATATAAGAGGTCTTTCCACTATAATTCCATTGTATCTTTTTGCATACTTTCATCATTACAGCATTACTCTTGAAATAATTAGTGTACTTGCCAGTCTTCTTTTCCAGTGTTGTTTCCTTCAGGCCAGGACCTCTGCTTATGTATCTTTTCATTTACAGCGCCAGGACCACCACCTGGCATATCATGAGTCTCAGGGAACATTTGCGGTTTGAATGAATCAACAAATGAGTGAATAGAAGAATGAAAACAAATAAGACCTAATACTTGGTCTCAAGAATTTATGATTAAGCCTGAAAAATAAGACATACATACAATTATTAACACATTGATAATTATGTCAAAGGTCCCAAGGGAGCAGAGAAAGAAAGAGTCTGAGAATAGAAAAGAGAGAGTTGACCTGAATCAGTAATCAAAGCAGGTTCAAGAGAGAAATTCTTATTGGAAGCTGGCTCCACTGAAATATTGTTGAAATTTTTATGGAATAACAAGAATCAATAACTATTATAAATTGCTTTCTATGTGCTGGGCATTGTACCAAGGGCTATATATACATTGCCTCATTTAAATATTATAGGCAAACCTTCCAAGTTATGGATTTGTAATTCATTAAGTTAGGATAATGGTCGCAAACTAACTCACACATTTGTTGTGTGAGTCAATGAGCATGTGATTTGAACACCATAAAGCACAAGACAAACAGAAGACTTACTATTATTCTGAAGAGAAAGGGTGACATGAAAAATGGAACTTTGAGTAAAGAGAAAAATTATGATATTAAGAAAGAATTTAAAGGTGCACTGTTTGGGTTCAAAAGCAGATAGCTAAGAACGGAAGTCTGAATTTTGGTTTGGAGCCATTAAGAAATGTAAAGAGTGTTTCAAAGAAGACCCTTGGTGACAGTAAAAACTGAGACCACTTGGAGTGGGCTGAAGTAGAGAAATTATAAGAGAAGCTGGACAGCAGAACAGATGTAGAAATAGTATTTTGAAATTGTGATTTGGGTTTAAGCTGAGCCAGAAACAGAGGAAATCATATTTCTTATGTAACCTCTCTATCCTCTGCTAGACATTTTAAATGTACTTTATATATTGAAGTAACTACTAGCAAAATAAGGCAGGCATTTGTACTCCCTCTTTCAAAGTAATTTTTAACATATTGGAAACAGTATCTTTTTGATGTTTCTTCTTACTTTTAGGTTTTTGGCTTTCATTGTTTCGATTTAAATATCAAAGTTATAAATCATTTTTATAATGTATTTGGTAATATTTATCCTTTGCAAGTTGATATCCCTTCCTGATGAAGAGAAACTCTAAATTGTAATACTGTTCAAATTATGCTTAATGAGCTCTAGGAATTTTATAGGTAACTTAGTGACAGCTGGGAAAAAATGGTGTCAAGGACAGAAGCAGCAAAGGTAATGGGAGAAATGGACCGGGTTTTAGCCCTATAGCCCCACATAAACCAGGGAAGCTCGCTTTTTATCTCCATTGAATGAATATTGGGCTTTAGTACTATGAAATTCATTTGTAACAAATTTTCCTGATTAAAAAAAAGAACATTCCTGCTTTAATTGTTCTTTTTTTAAAGATTTTATCTATTTGACACAGAGAGAGAGAGCACAAGCAGTGAGGAGAGGGAGAAGCAGGCTCCCCACGGAGCAGGGAGCCTGATGCGGGGCTTGATCACAGGACCCTGGGATCATGACCTGAGCTGAAGGCAGAGGCTTAACCAACTGAGAGCCACCCAGGCGCCCCTAATTGTTTTGAACGTTATTGAGTTGATGGCCAACAGTGAGACTTTCATTTTAAATCTTATTTCATGTTGCTATCCATGCTTTCCAAGATAGGTTATTAGATAAGTATTCCCTTTCTCATAGGTTTGTGGATCTCATTTTTATTACGGATGGAATTTACATACAATTGCAATTCCAAAATTTTGTAAGGTAATTACTCTATCATCTATTGTGGCGGGCATATAATTAACTTTTTAAAATAATTAGGACTTTCAAAGATGCAAAGGGATGAACACTCAAACTCTGGGAAAGACAGAAATGCAGCTGAGACTGAGGAACAGCAGGAACCGGGGAACAAAAAGCCCTAAGACACACTCTCTCTCTCTCTCTCTCTCTATCTATCTATCTATCTCTTTGTCTCTCTGTCTCTCTTTCTCTAGCTCTCAACTCTATTTCTTGGAGTGCATTCATCCTGTCTTCCACGGGTTGAGATGTAAGGTTGTCATCAGCTCTCAAGCCCCCTGAAAACTCTAGCACAGTGAATTCTGAGTAAAGATTCTGATTGGCCTACCTTGAGTCAGTGGTCTACCATGTACTGATCAACTATATCCAGGGAAAGAGTTCATAAAAGAACGTTATAGGGACACCAGGGTTGGCTCCGTCTGCTAAGCATCTGCCTTCAGCTCAGGTCATGATCCCAGGGTCCTGGGGTCGAGTCCCACATCATGCTCCATGCTCAGCGGGGAGCCTGCTTCTCCTTCTTCCTCTGCCCCTCCTCCCTGCTCATGGTCTCTCTCTGTCAAATAAATAAACAAAACCTATAAAACAACAACAACAGCAAAAAGAAACAAGCTAACAAAACATTATAATTCCTGCATCAGCAAGGGCAGGAAGGTAGGGATAGGGAGCAGATGTAGGTTCAAAGATCTATCGCTTAAATAAATTACTTGACTTATTGCTCAAGTAGCAGTCTCTGTATGCTGTTGGGTATCAGCTTCACAATTGTGGGGACTGGAGCTGCTTCTTTCTTGTGATCCCACAAGACCTAGGGTTTAATCTGGACCACATGGTCCATGATGGCTCATCAACACACTATCTGCGTTCCAGATAAGCAAAAAGAAAAAAGGAAAAAAGAGAAGACTGTTCCTTATTTTTAAGGAAACTACCCAAACGTTACATATATTGCTTTTGCTCAAGACTTGAGTCACATAGACATAATTGGCTGCAAGAGAAGCCCAAGATGCACTCTGGTTTTCTTTGTATACAAAATGCATGTGAAATATCTTAGAGTATCTTATAAGTAGTGATGGGTATTTTTAAATCAAGCAAAAGGATACAAGAAGTTATTAACTACCAGGCAAATATAAAGAAATGTAATCATAGCACAATAGTGTTTCCACTGTGAACATTTATATACTAAAACTAATGAAAATCCTAGATGTGAATTTGACCCCAAATCATGATGTTATTATTATACCAAAAAGACTGAGGAAGGAAAAGGGGAATTGTAAGAGAACAAAAATTATTTCTATATGAAGAACTCCAGATATAAACTTGATGAATTAAAAGATGAATTAAAATGTTCTCTAATAAAATTCTCTAATAAATAAAATTGCCTATTATTTAGAAATATGGATGCAAATATCAGAATGAAGAGCTAAAAGATATAGTAATTGATTTGGTTGTAGGTACTGCATAATTTACAGATTAGATGTTATCAGTCAATTTTAAAACATTCCAACGAGGTGGAGTTATGTTCCTATTCTCCTAATGAAGAAACTAAGACATAGGAGTATTAGGTGTGACTTTTCTGAGCTCTTAC
Organism: Ailurus styani; assembly: GCA_002007465.1. Classification (NCBI taxonomy): domain Eukaryota; kingdom Metazoa; phylum Chordata; class Mammalia; order Carnivora; family Ailuridae; genus Ailurus; species Ailurus styani. The sequence goes on from LNAC01000554.1 coordinate 1,045,542, forward strand.
AGCTAGTAAGTGGCAGAGCTGGCATTCAGCCCCAAGCATCTGAGTCCATAGTACTCTGCAAGGATAATGATGATGTTAATGATAATGATGTTGATGATGATGACGATGATGCAGCTAATGATGACAACAGTAAAAACATGGGGATGTCTTTCTGTTTCAGAACAGGACATTTTTCAAGATTACATTAAGCCGTACTTAGAACAAGCAAGTCGGATCTGGCCATGGCTCACTGGGGCTGCTGTGGTGGGCTCGGTTCTCACTGTTGTGCTGGGAGGGCTCACTAGCCTATTGTGTCGTCGTCGCAAGAGAAAGTGGCTCCGTGAAGAAAAGCAACCACTCCTCATGGAAAAGGAAGATTACCACAGCTTGTCGTATCAGACCCATTTATGAGAGGCTTAGGCAATAGAGTAGGGCCAACAAGGCTGACCTCACTTTAAATCAAATGATGTTCAGGTCCCCAGGAGTTGTCCCCAGAGCAAGCCCTGGCATTCATCCATGAAGACTATTATCAGAATTGATACAAAAGGTACCCATTCCTCCTCCAATTCAGGTAGAATACACCTGTGCTTGCCTCACTATCTTTTGATCATTCCCTTGATAGTTTTCCTCAAACTAGTATTTCTAAGAAAAGGATGCCATTTAGTAATGAGTTACTACTACCTGTATCTGAATGAAAGTGCTCTTATAAAAATGTAGGAATAATTTTGATCTTTCCTCCTGATTGTTTAATGAATGTTTCCTTTTATTGCCCCCTTTCTTTGATTTTAATAAAATAGTAACAAATTTACATTGACTCTTCTGAGCCTGAGAAGTACATTTCTGTTTTCCTCAGAAAGCATAATGTTTCCTTTATATTTTATACTCTAGTTCCAAATGTGTTAGGGACTTAAACAGACAACAACTTTCAGCTCCTTCCTGCCATAGCTCTGACTACGTGTTTGAAGGTCACTGAAAATAAAGGTCACACCTGTACAATAAATCTGGCTAAGTACCTGTCTCAAGATGTACTCATTAAATATGTTGATAATGGTGATAATCCTATTGAAAGCTTTTTTTTAAGGTTTCTAGGGAGAATTTTATTAGAGAACATTTAAAATGCCACAAAATATTTGAAGTTGGAAAACAATTATGTGAATTACCTGCTTGCAGTTCAGTAAAATCACATTTCTGTTTCTCTTGGCTATCAAGGCCTTAAATTAGGATATGCAGATAATCCTGCCCCTTGAAATTTTGGTTCCCACTGAAATTCTAAGAATAGTACAATTGGTATTAACATTTCTATTATAGCTATGTATAGCATAAAAGACAAGAACCAGTTGTTGAAAGTTACAGGGGACCATTTTGGTCCAAAAAAAGGAAAAAGTATCCAATACTCAGAGCTTTCCAAACCAAAAATGTGCATCCTTAGAAAATCATAAGTGGTCGCCACTATAATTCTTCACATATAGGTTGGATATCTAATTCAAGTTGAATTCTACAGAGAGAATTTAAGTATTAAGTCTATAGTAATACTTAAATCTCCTCAGGACTCTTAACAACTCCCTATTTAGAACCAAGGCCAAGCATGTTATACAGAAAGTCCCTGTGATTCTTCCATAATATTCCAGGATGTTTCACCAGATTCTAATTTCCACTCTCACTGGATATCCAACCTCAGTTGCTCTGTCCCGGTATCCTCCTTCTCTTCATTTCTCTTATGCCTAGTTAGCATTTGTCTGCTCAACATTTTTAATATAACTTCAGGTTTACCACCTGATTTGCCTTTCCCACCTCATCTCTAGACACTGTTTTCCCACTGTCTCTTGATGCCAAGGCTTAAAGATGGACTTGTCTACATCTCTGGGGGCGTATTTACAAGGAGACCTACTGACCTGTATGGTACTCTTCAACTAAAATACTGTACAGTTCCTGCTAAGCTCTGAAGTACAGTGTTCAGATTGTTTATGAATGCATGTAAAAATAAGTGGACTGAAAAAGCTGAGCTCTTAAAAATGCCTTTATCTGGAAAAGACTGATTAAAGAGTCAAGATCATAATTTTAAATGATTACATTTCACTTAGTCCCAGTTTAGATTTCAAAGAAGAGCAAGAATTAGCCTATTTATATACATTGGCCAAATGATCTTGGCTAATTTTCATCTAGAATAAAGAGAAATTCACAATTATTGCTGAAGTAATGTCTTTGACTCTCAGAAATTACTAACAGTTAATAAACTCAATTAAAGAGAGTAATATGATCTTCTAACTCCCGTTAGTTGTCAGACTTATTGACTAGCTTGTTTAATTTCAGATGCTTAGTGGAGAAGTCAGGCAAGGGATGGGGAATAGCCTATTTGTTTAGACAGTGGGGGTCTGTGGGACTCTAGGGCAAATACAAGAGATTCTCTCCTCAACTTGGTGCATCACCCACCGGAAAAAAAAATAATAATAAATTAACGATGGCATCTGAGGACTGAATTCAATTTAATTGGGAATTGGAACCAGTAAAATAGAACAAAAAGTGGGAAAAGACATTTGGATAATGATCTCCAGAAGATTCTGAGGAAACAGTAGCAGGAAATGCAGTTGGTCGTCTTTAGGCTCATCTCGGCATATAATATAGTTATCTTAGCGAACTTTGATTTGGAGGCACAATTTTAGTCCAGGAGGTATTTTTAACCATTTTTACAAAGCACCTCAAATAGAAGTCCACCCCAGGAATTTTCATTGTTCCTGACAGTGATCTGCAGGAAGTCATTCTTTTCTTTATCACAAGACAATTCCCTCCTTTATCACTGCATTTCAAGAGAGAATATTGTGTTGTTTCTCTAGAGGCTCAGGTATTTACTTGTGTAGCAGCAATACCTGTAATAAAACCACCACCACGCTGATTTTCAATAAGGTTTTCTCAATGAGGTACCCAAATTACCTGACTGATATTTGAAGATACCTGGCAGTTTCATTAAATTCTAACCAACATTATATTTCGTGGCATTGTTTTAGAGTGTAGCTTTTATAAATTGCTTCATTTTTGGCTCTGCTCTTTTCCACTGCGACAAGTCACATTTTGTTACAGAGAAAGGAATAAGCAGCTGCCACTCTTTTTGTTCCTCTTTCTGTGTTTTATTTTAAAAAAAAGAGTATTTTTAGTAACTAACCTTTCCAACAAGTCAAATATGTAATTCTCCATCTGTAGAAAGAAGTATGTGATGGGTACAAGTCATTTCAACCAGTGTCTCTAGCAGGCTGACAACTGGCATTGATGGTGGATGTTTTTAAATAGACTTTTCCTTGTTTATATGGGCTTTGATTTGTAGGAACTCTTTTCTTTGTCATCATAAAAAGGGCCTCATTGGGGCCTCCTATTGTTAGCCTGTGCTATTTTGGAGGGCATGTCAGTAGAACAAAGTTCCACTCCCCTTCTGATGAGGCTCCTTCTGAAAGCTGCTGAAACGCAAGTAAAAAGAGGTGGGTTTTTTTTTTTTACTTTATCCTGCTTATTTTCAAAAGCATTTGCTAGTTTGTACAGTATCATGAATATAAAATTGCCCATGGCAACTACTGGAGGTCTTAAGGGCTTTCAAATCATCCAGCTATTTAAAACTATATGGGAATAATTTGAGTATTTCTTTAAAATATAAGCCTCATTAAAACTCTAGCTAGCCCATGTTTATCGAATTGTTTTAGAAGTTCTTTACTTAATTAGCAAGGTAAGAAATTATTCTTATAACTTCATGTAAATGTACCAATTTTTGTGTGCGTTACAATCATTATCATAGTGATTTCTAATTTCTTACTTGAAAATAAATAACAAGGATGTTACAATCTAGTGAGTAGTTATGATGTTCTAAGAACTGTGTTGAGTGCTTCATATTATGTGAACTCATTTACTCCTCATGTCATTACGGGAATAAGTATTATTTGTGTTTTCAAATGAGAAGACAATGGCTTAAACAGGAGACCTACTTTGCCTAGGTTCACATGTCAGTTTACTAGTTTAGGTCATTCAGCGAGGGTCTGATTCTAGGTCCTTGTTCATAACTATAAATGCCATTGTTGCTTGATACTCAATTATGTTAATGTGCCATAACTTGCCAATTCCTTGCTATGGAACATTTAGGTTTTATCTAGTTTTTTTAATTAAAATTTGTGATTCCCATATAAATACACAGGGTTACATTGGTTTTACAAGCACGGTATAATGATTCAACAAATCTATATGTTTTATCTAGTTTTTAAATTATGTTTAGTGCCATATGGAAAATCTGGGCATTTTTGGTGTCTAATTTCTCTTAAATTATCTTCCAGGAGTTCAATCTCTGGATCAAAGCATATGAATGATTTTATGGCTTTTCTAATGAATTGCCACAGTGCTTTTGAAAAGGGTTGCACAGATTTAAAAAATGCAGAGATGAAGTCTAAAAATAAGAGATCAAAAGGAATGAAGAAGAAAATGAGGTAAAGAACTTTGAAGAAAGAAGAAGAGTTGCAATTCTTTTTGAACAGAACTGAAGACCCTAATTACCACTTGAAGTAATGCTTCTTTTCATAAATCTTTTTAAAATTATAACATCAATTTAATGGGCAGTTTTTTCTCTCACAAAAATTAGAAGAAAATTCAGGCTCAAACAATTTTAGAGAGATGGGGGATAACATGTATGTAAATTGGTCTCAAAATAAGATGTACATCTTGGCAAGATATAGAGGTGTGTGTACCTCAAACTATCAGTATCATGCAAGAAAGACAAAACCAAAAACAAAAAGTCCCAGCAACAATAGAATCCATCCCTCCTTGGTAGAATAAGCACAAGGCCTCAAAAGAGTCTGAATCAATGGAAACTCAGAGTCAGCTATGGGGATAGATAAGATCATGGAACAAGGGTAGGGAAGACTGAAAACCAAGCCCAGGGACAAGTTTGAATGCTTTATTTTTAGTGCTTTTTGAGAAGTACTCTGCCTAGAATTTGGTCAGTCTTTAGCAGACCATGTCAGTTTTAAACACTCTTGCAGAATAATTGCAAAGCAAAGATGTGTTTATATCAGTGTGTGTGTGTGTGTGTGTGTGTGTGTGTGTGTGTATGCATATGTGCTATGTACAGAGGAAAAAAGAGAGAAACACAGAAAGACAAATTCTTTCACCTCTCCCCAAAACCAAAAAGAACTTTGTTGTTGATTGTATTCGTTTTTATTGCTACTCTAGTAAATTGCCACAAACAGTGGCATAAACAATAGAAATTTTTTATCTTGTAATTCAGTAGATGAGAAATCCAACATGGGTCTCACTGAGCTAAAATCAAGGTGGCAGTAAGGCTATGTTCTTTGAGGAGGTTTTGGAGAAGATTTCATTTCCCTCTGCTTTTCAGCTTCCAAAAGCCATCTACAATTCCCTGCTCCCTCCATCTTTAAAAGTGAGATGCATTGTATCACTCTGATCATTCTTCTGTAGTCACCTCTCTGATCTCAAAAAGAAACTGATAAATGAATTGGACTCTTCAAGTTCACCCATTAGATGAGGTAGTTAGGTAGTCTCAACGAAATCATGGCAAGTGCTGACAAACTGTGGCCCAAGGCCAAAATCCTGTCTGCCACCTGTTTTTGTAAATGAGGTTTTATTGGAACACAGCCACGTCCATTCATTTATGTTACATACTGCCAATGGCTTTTTTCATGCTACAGTGATAGAGTTGAGCACTTGCAACAAAAACCATATGCCCCCACCAAAGCCTATGATATTCACTACTGGGTCCACTGAAAATGTTTACTGACTCCTGGCCTAAGTCAAATCAAGAAATTCGGAGTCCTGGAAGAGAAATAAATTTAGGTATAAAATCATGAAAGAGAATTCTACCTTAGCAACTATAACAATAGTTTCTTTTCTTGCGTTTTTACTTTTTTGTCAGTTTATTAAGATATAAAGTTCTTCAGTACAGAGGGAAATATAGATAGAGATATAGTTACAGTTTATGTGTGTGTGTATATCTATAGTGTAGATTAGGAATGATTCACAAGGTTGCAATATTGAATTATGTGTATAAGGTCTATGAAATTGCCAGATAGGAAATCCTTTATTTTTCTGCCAACAAATCAACAAAATTCCCACATTTTTGTTTTATTCATTTTATTTTTATTTTCTGCTGTTCCCATTTAAGCATCCTTCCTGCTGTCAAGGCCCCATCTCTATAAGCTTGAGATTCCAGCCCTTCTGAACTCCTGTGGGGCCTTTACTTCATTTCTTTTCCTCCTTTCTTGTGACCATTCAACTCTTTCCATTCTATAGGACCCCTGACACTTTGGCATTTATACATGCTAACTTTAAAAACAAAATCACTTTCCTTTGATACCACATTTCCCCCTAGCTTTTACCCTATTTCTTGTCTCCAGTCAAGGTTTTTAGCAGAACTCTTTAAAATTATGTGATAAGCACTGGGTGTTATACACAACTGATGAATCATTGAACACTACATCTGAAACAAATGATGTACTATATGTTGTCTAACTGAATTAAAAAAAAAAGAAATATAAATAACATAAAAAATAAAAATAAAAATATGTGGTCTCTATGTCTTTGCCTCCTAGTTACCATTCAACCCAGTCAATCTCTCTTCTGTTTCCACCTCTCCACTGAAACCCTTCTGACCAAGATCACCAATGGTCTGTAAATTGCCAAATCTGATGACATTATCGTACTCATTCTACTTGATCCTTGTTTGATCTCTTTTTAAACTTTTTCCTTGTGGTTTCTGGAATAGAACTCACTTGTGGTTTTCCTTCTTCCTCTCTGGTTTTTCCTTCTCAGCATCCCTTATGTGCTCAGCTCTTCTGTCTATACATGCTGGACGTTTCTTAGTTGTGCTTCTCTGAGAAACAGACTGAGGCAGGAGCTTACACGCAGGAGATGTGTTAGGAAGTACCTGCAGGACTCACAATGCTGAGAGAGTAACAGAAGCAGGGTATGGAAGCAAGACAAAATGGAATCCAATGGAAGCCTCACCAACCCTACAAGGAGCTCTGCAGCTAGAATGGATATGAATAGTGTGTGTGTTTGTGTGTGTGTGTGTGTGTATAATATTTATGTTATTATATAAAAATAGTATGTATTATTAGAATGGAAATGTATATAGGTTTATTATAAGGAATTATATTATAGAATATGGATAATTATGAATAAATTTTAAAATAAATCTGAAGTCCTTAGGGCAAGCAACTCAGAAGAGAGGATAACAAGCAAACTAGAATCCCAAGAACATGAGCTGAAATGTCTTCACAGGTAGGAGTCTCTTTACTCAGGAAAGACCAAGCCCTGTTGAAAGGGCTTCCAACTGATTGAGCCAGGTCCACTTAGAATAATTTCCCTTTTGATTAACTTAAAATCAACTGAGTGGGGGGCCTTGGACAATACCTACAAATTCCCTTCCTGGCAGCACCTGGATTAATGCTTGACCAAATAACTGAAGATGTGTGTATGGGACAAAATGGGCTTCTTCCAACTCTGGGGAGAATATTCCTTGTGGTTCACCTTAGAAACATGACAAGAATTCTGGTAGAGGAGTTCAGTACAGCCAAGTTGACACAGCAAAAACTGTCACACATGGTGAGGAGACCAGATCCTCCTGATTCGGAGCCATTCTTAGGCCACAGATTCTAATGGACAAGCTGGCAGCTTTTGGGAGGTGCAGTATGAGATAGACCCTCTGGATCCCATGGTCATGTGCTCCCTGTAACATCTTCTTTGCTGTACAGTGTTAGTATCCTAGGATCCCCACCGGGATCAGTTCCAAAGCTATATCTCCTACTCAGTGAGTTACAAAGCAGACACCAGTGAGCTTCTCAAAAATACTGGTGGAATTTCTCAGAATTCTTATTCACTTTGGTGATTGGAGGTTTCTTGAAGACTTACCATGAGACAGGCAGCAGGTGGTTTTTCCAGTCCTATCCACTCCATCCATCATTGTCTGCCCTTTGATCTTTCCTCCACCATCAGCCATGGAGTTCTGACATTTCACTTTCATTGGGGTGGGGGGCATCTTTTTCTCAAATATCTCATCGCATCACGTTAGCACTGTCTTCTGGGACCCTTTCAAGGATTTTAAATTCTGTATCATGGATGATATTCCCGTTTTGGTAAGTTTTTCCTATCTTGACCAGCTTCCTTAGGATCCAGACTCATAATATTCTCCCAGATCTTCCTGGGTATGTATCAGCTGAATCTATACCTTGTTTGTGTGTACACTTTTTCCTCTTTTAACTGACTTAGCATGTCCGCAAGCAGTTTCATATCGTCGCTTGTCCCTAATTATGCGTCTGATGTCCATGAGGAGAGTTAGAGGTAGGTGCTGGAAGAAGAGTGTGTTGTTTGCAAAACAAAGTTGGTATGATTTTCAAGCAAGAGAAGAGGACTAACCTTTAAGAGGGATGAGTAGGCCACTTGTGCAGCATAGAGAGTTAAGGGGAAGCTGAGGGTTCAAGATTTCTAAGTTCATTGGGGCGCCTGGGTGGCACAGTTGGTTGAACATCTGACTCTTGCTCAAATGTGATATTGGGGTCATGGGATTGACCATATCCGGCTCCTCACTCATGGCGGAATCTGCTTGAGATTCTCTTCCTCTCCCCCTGCCACTCCTGCTCATGTTCTCTCTATCTAAAATAAATTAATTTTTTAAAAAAAGATTTCTAAGTGTATCAACGCAAATGTCTCCAACTTCACTCAGGATTCCACTCAGTTCCAACCAGAGTCCTGATCTTTAGATATCAGAATTGAGAAGGTTAAAAATTCAAACTTTGTAGCAACTCAGTTTCCCATATCATTAAGTCCTAGACTGATCATCTGGTGTTTCTGTCCTCTGGTGGTAGGGGCTGAAATCCTCTTTAGATTCTTCCAAGGAGGCTTAAATTGTAGGTTCACTGGCTTTCCCAATACACTTTAAAATAATTACTCCCAGACTTTCATTGTCTCTTTTCAAATGTATCATAGCACTTATCAAGAGCCATTTGCCTTCAACTTCTCTAACCCCTAAATCATGCTTGAGTTACAGGTGTATTTCATTCTACTATTAGCCTATTCCAGGTGAAGTTTAAAACAAGCTAGGAGTTATCCACTCTCCAAAGATAATGGAATCTCCAAAATGATAGTCTTTATTGCCAATTAACTGGTAGGTTTCCCCACAGCAAGATCCTATCTTAGAGCCTGCTTTTTTTTTAATTTTATTTTTATTCTTTGCCCTAGAGCCTGCTTTTTAAGATGACTTCTGACACCAGATGTCTTCATGTGGTTGCCCTGATGTCTCAGCTGATCCTAGAGCTATTTGAAGCTAACACAGTCCTTTAGAATGGTCCCACATCAAGGCAAGGATCTTTAACTTCTGTTTTTCCACCTGGTCTACTCATTGTGTATGAGCTTTCCCGGGAAAGAGGTGGAAATTTGAGCAAGAGATTCCCTTCTAGTTCCTGGTGATGGACTCAGCTTGCACAATCTGTAGCCAAGAGTGCCAGTAGCTGGGGAAATGAGTGTCTTTGTCCTGAAGGAGCAATCTGTTCGGTACAACACAGCAGCCCTACAATCCTCTTATCTTCCCATTCTACCTTCTTTGTGAATTTTCTTTTCTCAGATTCCCACAATTATTGATGATTCTCAAGCTTGTATCTCTAGATTTCCAGATGGATACATCCAACTGCTTATTTTTAAAATTTACTTAAATATCCTTCAAGAATTAAAACTTACACGATGGGCACTTGGGATGCTCAGTGGGTTAAGCTTCGTCCTTCGGCTCAGGTCATGATCTCAGGGTCCTAGGATCGAGTCCCACATCAGTCTCTCTGCTCGGCGGGGAGCCTGCTTTTCCCTCCCTCTCTGTCTGCCTGCCTCTCTGCCTACTAGTGATCTCTCTCTCTGTCAAATGAATAAATAAAACATCTTTAAAGAAAAAAAAAACGTACACAAGTTCTCTCAGGGCACCTAGATGGCTCAGTGGGTTAAGTGTCTGCCTTCAGCTCAGGTCATGATCTCAGAGTCCTGGGATCCAGTCCTACATCAGGCTTCCTGCTCAGCAGGAAGTCTACTTCTTCTACTTTCCCCCCTCCCCCCGTTCATGCTTTCTCTCCCTCCTTCTCTATCAAATAAATAAGTAAAATCTTTAAAAAAATAAAAATGAACTCTTAATACCTTTCTAAAAATTAGTTCCTCCCCCAAACTGCCACACATGAATAAATGGCACCTATAACCTAGCCACTGAAGTCCTTTCTAATATCTCATCCCCCTTTACCTTCCATCTTGGTTCTACTTTCAATATACCTTGTATGTGGAAGGTATCCCTTTGTTTCACCTGCCCTCTGTGGAAGAATATGCTCTCTACTTCAGGTCCAGTCTAAGCCATCATCATCTGTTGTTTAAACTACTGCAGTAACCTCTTGGCTGGATTCTACGTTCTTCACTTGCATTTTTCTAATCCCCGTAATAGTTGAAGTGGCTAGTTTTAAATGTGCTTCTAACACTTTGGAAAGTAAATATTCCTCTCTTGTTAAATCCCAGGTCCTCTCAACAAAGGTTTCCTTGTTGGGGGCCTGCCTATCTTTCTAGGCCTATCTCATTTCATTCTGCTTCTTCCCTGCACAGTGCTCCCACCACACAGTGGTCTGTTGGCTTTTGCTTGGTTTTAGCTCATTAAAGGTGTGATTCTTTCTGTCATCCTAGCATCCCAAATATCACTCCCCTCTTGCCCCAAATTCCTACTCATACTTTAGATCTCAAATGCCACTTTCACAAAACAGATCTTCCTCTCATATTTTATTTTTCTTTCATGGCATTTACCACAGCTTTTGATTGCATAACTATTTGTGTACATATAGTTTAGTGTATTTTTTCCCTTAAAGCAATGACTTGACAAAGACAAGGCTGAAGTTGATTTCCAGACATATTCTCAATGCCTGGCCTCTAGTAAGCATGTGATGAATATTACATAGAAGAACGAAAATGAAATCAACAAAAGTTAGATCTCAGCCAACAGAGAAAACTAAAAACAGAATAAACACAATGTGTACATAGAAAATCACAGCAGCCCCCACCTCAGCATATAAAGGGCTTGCAAACACTTAGGGCTGCTGATAGTTCTGCAAAAGGTCAAGCTTGCATTAAACTAGGTAATATTCCTAATAAAGGAAAATGGAGAAGCTGGTGGGAAGAGTGACCCTGAAAAGAGCAAAGTGCTCCTGGAAAGATCCTTGGCAGGAAGTGAAAGCATGGTGACATGATAAATCTGCTAATGGCTCTAGAAGACAGTGTTCTTAGAGCAGATGGTGAGCATCTCCATTAGAGCTTCCAGAACATGATAAATCATGATGAAAAGGCCATTCATGATAGACAATACTGGAATAATTTATAAAAATAGTTCAGTTCAGAATGATTCTTTATAGCAAGCAATCGATAAAGTCATGGGCTGGAATTAGGCATCCTCAGGCTTGGATTTGTGGGCGTACAGAAATGACGAGACAGAATTGCTGCCCTTACAGTGTGCCATCCAGGAAGAAATGTAAGAGATACTGACATGCACTCACTATAAAGATATAGCACTATAAATATTATAGAAGTTGAAAGACTTGGTGGTTTTAATATTTACAGAGGACTTTATCATACGTCATGTAAAGATCTGGGCATATTATGTATTTGATCTCATTCCATTGTCACTAAAATTCTGTGAGTTTAGTATTATCCTCAGTGAAAGATAAGGAAGCTAGACCATCAAAAGATTAAGGGTCATGCCTGAGGTCATACTGCTAATGTGGAGCTGGGATTCAAACCTACATCTGATTCCAAAGTTCACGGGTTTTCGAATATATGTTGGTAGAGCTTATTGGCACATGTATGGGATTGTGTGTTGTGTGCATTTGTGTGTGCCTTTGTTGGTAGTAATGACATTTAAGCTAATCTTTCTGGTTATTCAGATGACTGGTGTGTCTCGAATCAAAGGTTAAATGCAAGGCAGAAAAGAGTATGTAAAAATTTTTGGTCTTGTTTCCTTTGATAATAATGGAGCTTCTCTAGCAAAGCAAAAGAAAACCCTGCTCTCCTGTTCCCCAGATGACTAGAGGTCACTGGGGCGAGCATTTTCAGAAACTTTTTCCTGAGATGCTTCCTTAGCTCATGCCTCAAAGAGGCATATTTTGACTGTAGCCATTGATACTAAGCAAAAAGAGAAGGCCAAGAGCTATGGATAATGAATATTTTTTAATGAAAAATATTTTTAAATATGCACGGAAAAAATCATTTCTATTATGTAATGTGAGTGGTCTCTAATGCTCCTCTACATTTTGGGCAATGAGTTAATGAACTGATATTGAAGTTGGGATGGTACAACTGGTATACAGGTGGGATGGTAGCCATGAGAAAGGGAAAGATACAAGAAACTTCAGAAAGAACAGAATTAAGAGGACTTGGTTTCATAAGTAATAGAGAGGAAAAATCAAAATTAATATTCAAGTTTGAAGTCTGATTCTATCTTTTCCCTAACTAGTCAAATAATTAATGTGTAAGTGCTAAAAAAAATCTTTGATCATATAAATGATTAACTGATTCCTTTTGGTTTTCTTTATAATATTTTTCTCTTTCCTAAGGACTATTTTAAGATTATTTCTATGCATAGAAGTACCTCTAGCAATACCCAGTATTTTCTATTCGTAAGTTCCTCAGTTATAACAACACAATGAGAACTAGATTGAATTTAGCAAGAAGTTACTGAGAACCTGTTGAGAATCAGATATTTTGCTAGGAACCAGAATATAAAGATGATTAAGGTCCTAAGACTGTGCAGTTCATTAAAGGAATGAACAATTACTGGAGGTGTCAGGCAAGCAGACAAGTAACCATGAAATTATAATGGAAATATTATCACCTCAGAGCAGTATCTTAAAACACATTTTCATAAATAAGGTCATTATACAGAAAAAGTAACTAATTATCCATAGTCTACTCCTGGATTTCTTCAGGCTGGCCTAATTTCTTCTATAACACTTACAATAGTTAACTTTTTGTCTGTTTATATGCTAGACATAATTCTATACACAATTATTATATAATTGTTACTTTTCATAAAAACCCTGAAAGTGGATATATTATCTTAATTTTAATAAGGTAGAAAACAAGGAACAGAGACCTGCCCAAAAGTCACAGAAGTAGACTTTCGAGCCATACCTGTCTGCTCTACCATCCTGCTTCCAGACTTCCATAATCATCTTTCTCTATGTAATAAAATTATCATCATTATTAACAGTATTAAGCACTTTCTCTGTGTCCCTAAATACTCCGTATGTATTCATTCATGGAACTCTCATTTTTTAGATAAGAAAACTAAAGCTGAGAAAAGTTAATGAAAAAAAAAATTGCCCAAGATAACAGAGCTAACCTTAAGCAGGATTTTAACTTAAGAAGTATGACTCAAATTCAGGGAGTTTGTCTCAAAAGGAGACAAACCATTGCATTGTGTGGTTAGTTCTGGAATTCTATAGGTCCAGAAAGACACTGATCTGTAAAGTCAGTTGAAACAAGTCATTAGCCTCCATTTTGACAAAGTAGAACACTACAAATGTAACACCTGATAGGCAATCAAATTGGCCTCATCTTGTCTTTTGTTGACCAGACAAATGCTATCTCGGGTGTGGTGATTCTTCTGTATGAAATAAACAAAGCATGGTGGGAGATCTAGTCTCTGGTCCTTTTTAAAAGTGTAATAAAAATGGCTGATGGAGCCAAGTCTGTTTTTCCAAGGAATATATGTTGTTCTGTAAGTTGTGGGTGGAATTATGAGATTTGATACGAAGAGGTTGGAGAATGCAGGTAAGAGAACAGAGAGAAAAAGGCCTATCTTCGAAAAACTAATCCTCACAGCACAGCCCAGTAAAGAAAAGATGGGAACAGACAGGTTGGAAAAGAGGATGGAGAAACAGATGAGGGGTATCAGCATTGTGGGTGGTATCTTCGTGATATTTAACAAAAGGATATTTGAATCCCGCTTTGCCACCTACTTACGTTTTGTGTGAGGTACTCTTATTTTATGTGTATCGGGGATTGTACATGAGGTCAACAAGACTCAAAGAAGAGAAAAAGTGGCATTAGTAACCGGGCCAGTGTCTAGCCCAACATGGAGCTCTCTGATTAAGCAAGGCTAATAGAGAGGACGTAAGCAATAGTTTCAAATGAGCCTTCAGCTCTTAGTAAAGGATGACTCTGGATCCAGGGCATGTAATGCTGTTAGTCTGTCAGATGGAGAAAGGAAAGTGAAGAGAGAAAAGACACACAGCAAAGGAGACAGCAACTTTCAGACAGGCTGCTTTAAGCGTCAGCCATATGCACAGAATAAAGGAAGTGGAGGAGAGAGCAGAGAGTGTGGGATAAGGTCCTGCATCCACTTACCTCCCTGGCACACAGAACAACAGTGAGAGACGAGCTACTGAGAGGCACGCGGGTTATGTCAGGATGCACAATATGACATGGATTTGGTGATTCTCTAGGCGCACTCGGCATGTAGTTGTACTTGTAGCTAAGATTTATTACAGCAAAAGGACACAAGGCAAAATCAGTAAATGGAAAAGATGTATGGGGTGAAATCCAGAGGAAATGATGCACAAGCTTCCAGGAGTCCCTCCTAATGGAGTCAACATACACAGAATCCTTCCAGCAACAAGCGGCTAGTTGCTTTTGTGAACTCTCGTCTACAGGGAAAGGTCATTAGAGACTCAAAATTTTTGTTGGGGATGATCGCACAGGCACCCTGTGCCTAGCACTTATCAAAATTCCTGACACCCAGCAGAAAAGCAGGTGTTCAGTGTAAATCTTATTGCTTATGCAAATACTTAGTCATACTGAGCCACTCTTAATCAGTTAGGGTGGTGGGAACACTCCTGAAATCTAAGTTCCCAGATGCCAGCAAATGGCCAACCTTGTAAGCAGGCCTTTCTAAGAAAGGTAGAAACCACAGGTCTGGATATTAACTTTTTCTGAACACAAGTATATGCACAATCTTTTACACACAATAACCATGCCTACGAATTAATGTGAGCCAATAAAAATTCCATACTCTGTCCAATCAAATTAACATTCCCTATTTTTGAGGTAGAAAAAGGAAAAGGATTAGAAGAGAAGCAGGTCAAGTTGGAGAAGTATTTTTCTCACCTACAGAAAAGATACTCCAAGTTAGCTCAAAATCAGTAATAAGTGGGAATAAAGATGAAAGCTACAAAAAGGCACAGAATCTTCCTTCCCCGTTGTCATATCCAGAAGTAGACATGGATTGTTGACCTTAATAACCTTGTTAACAATTCATGGATTGAATTGCTATGGGTCAGTCACCTACTTCCTAAATTTTTGGGAACCCCCAAATCAATATTTGCTGTCCTTCCCTGGTCATTTGCAGACCTGCACAGAACAATGAAGAACTGGAGTCACTTGGGGCCCATGTTCCTAGCCGATATAAAACATGGCATCTCTGCTTTCTTGCTTCATCTTCCATACTGCTGTCCTTTTCTTGGTTCATTTAGTGCCACAGTTTTTGCATGTTTATGCTTTTTGTTGGTGATTTTGCTGTTTAAAATGGCTCCCAAACGTCATCAAGTCCTGTCTAGTGTTCCCTAAGTGCAAGATGACTGCAGTGTGCCTTATAAAAAACACGGTGTTAGACAAGCTTCATTCAGACGTGAGTTACAAGTGCTGTTGGCCATGAGTTCAATGTTAATGAATAAACAATATATATTAAATAAGAAATACACATAAGATTATGTATTGATTGGTTGATAAATGTGTTGTGATCCCAAGAACCTAAATGGGGACAATGGTTTAGAATTCACTAATTCGATGTGTAGGTGGCATCTTTACGGAGCAAAACTACCACAAAAAACAAGACTCAGCTGTAACTAGAGCATCACTTCACATAGAAATAAACTCTACCTCTCAGTTTAGCATAATGTTATCTGGTTTTATAATATACTGTGTGTGAATTGCAGTGGCCATGACCATGGGCACAGAGGCGTGTGGCTGGTCAGGCACGAGTCATGCCTGTGTGACTCCCCTAAGCCTGGAGACAGAGGAAACTCAGAACCAAGGATAGTAGGTTAATTCGGGGGTTGAGTGGAAAAGAGACAGAAGCAGAGCCTAGGTTAATCCAAAGACCCAAACAAATAGGCTATAGGACCCAGGGGTTCTAAGATCTATACCTGGGCTAAGACAACAACAGAAAAAAAATAATTAAAAATATATGCTTGAGAGTCCTGATAAAGGTTCTGGGTTAAAACTGGTTTCAAGACAACATGTAGAAAATGGAGTCAGTATTAAATGACAGAAAAGAGAAGCTCTGGACATAGGACAGTTTCAGATCACGGCTGTGGTTCCCAGGGCTGTTTGCCCGCTGATACACTTCGGAGCACTTTTCTGGTTACTGACAGAAAGAGGTTAAAGGGTAGGGCCAACAGCTCCAAAAAGGCGAGCTTCAGGAAGCCCACACAGTTGTAACACATTACTAGACATATTGTTTCCATCTGCTTTACAA
Source organism: Ailurus styani (assembly GCA_002007465.1). Taxonomy (NCBI): domain Eukaryota; kingdom Metazoa; phylum Chordata; class Mammalia; order Carnivora; family Ailuridae; genus Ailurus; species Ailurus styani. Next base: position 1,062,046 of record LNAC01000554.1, read on the forward strand.
CACCAAATGTTTTTTACTCTGCAAGTATCCCATCAGGGATTTAAAAATAAATAATTAGCTACTTCTCACCACCACCATAAAAGAAACCTAAGGCAAACAGACAGCTACTTTAAAAACTTGAAGCCTGCGTTTGTTTGGTAATCAAAACCTCCCACCAAAGTCTTTTGTCAGAACAGACTGGAAATTTAATTTCCGAACTCACCTTGTCAAAATGCGTGCAAGGTGACTTTGAAATCTGTCACAATTAACAGTCACTCTAAGTCAAAGAAGTATTTGTTACACAATACCTCGGATCTCTATGTAAAATGCAAAACCAAGTTTTAGATGTTTGCTTACATCTCCCAGTTGATGAGACATTTATCAGCAAGCTGCAAACAGGGCCTCTGTAACACAAGCCACTTAAAAAGATTTCTTATAGATTTCATCGCCTAATAAAAAGTCTGATGAGGAACTTCTACTGTCACACATTTTCATATTTTTGAGCTCTGGCAAACACATTCCTGACAGCAGGGTAATCAATATGAATAAAGGAAGGCATTTTAGAGGAACTTTTAATCTTTAGAATTGAGATTTACATCAAAGTCTCCTTGATTTGCGTACCCCCAAAACATTTTTTTCCCAATTATCTTTTGTGGTTTTTCCCTCACTGGCTGCTGCTGAGTAATTTTACAACACTAATGCTATTAAAACATGCACTCATGACCCCACTGTGACACAAAGCAAATAATGCACATAGGGAATGCAAGCACACAGGGAATGCAAGCACATAACTGCTAATCTTGCCTTTAAATGCATTTGAACTTGACCTATTGAAATGCCCATTACAGAATGCATGACAGCCCCAGCAAAATACAGGAGGCAAGACACCATCTGAGGAAAGCAGATTCTTTGAAAATAAATCACTTGAAGGTCTACATTGTGGTAGGAATTGAGAACAATGCAGTACCACATGGTGAAGTAACCTGCTTTACCCCAACAAGGCACCCCTTATAAAAACTCTAAAATGAGAGCACTGTAGCATCTGATTTGACCCATGAATGGCTTTGAGATTAAACAGTGAAAATACTTTAACGTAAAGAACATACTTTTGTAAACATGGATGGTATAACATCTTTTACTCTGAAGCAAGTATCTTTTCACTCTGCTGATGCAAAAAGGCTTTCCAACTTTGTGTACCTGGCGAGGCATACCTTAGGGCCTAAAAGTGACCACAATCATATATACTGAAGCATTTTCCCTCATCCTGTCTACTCTTAAATTATAAGTTCACAACCAGCGGAGAAACACAACATGGAATGACTCTCAGAGAAGGCTCTAGTCTGCGTTATTCTGACGGGGGAAATCGCACAGCTAGTTACAAGATGGGGCTGGAACACAGGTGTGTCTCAGAGCTTTACAACAAGCTGCTCACATCCCAGTTATGTAAATAGCAGGCAAAACTGTGAGGGAGGGATTCTATTAGTAGTCTTTATTTTGTGTACTTCACAGATTCCTAGAAAGGGAGATGGGATATGTTGGGGAAAATATCCCTTGTCCACGGTGGAGACATTTCAAGACCCACTGGATGCCTGAAACCACATATAGTACTGAAACCTAGATACACTGTATCTTTTCCTATATATATGTATGATAAAATTTCATTTATAAGTTAGGCACAATAAGAGATTAAAAACTGATAATAAAATAGAACAATATAACAATACACTACAATAAAAGTTATGTGAATGTGGTCTTCCTCTCTCTCAAAATATCTTATTGTACTATACTCACCCCTCTTCTCGTCATGACGTGAGATGATAAAAGGCTGACACCAGGAGACGAAGTCGGATGATTAACACAGGCATCTTGACGTAGCATTCGGCTGCTACTACGTATTGACCTTCTGACTATAGGTCAGAAGGAGGGTCATCTGCTTCTGGAGCACGGTTGAAAGCATGTAAGTACAGCCAAAACCACGGAAAGCAAAAGCGCAGATAAAGGGGGAATACTGCCAACGAAATCCTCTCAGCGGGAGTGACTATGGGTATAAATATTTATGGCAAGCTCAATGTTTAGGTAAAATTGAAATCCTCAGTGATAAAGTATAAAAACTCAACATTTCGACTTCCTAATGAACATATTATATTTTATTAATTTTCTCTGCAGAAAAATATATATGTTTGACTTCTTAAATTTGTATAAATATTTCAAAGGGCACGATTATGAGATGTAGAAATAATACCTCCCCAAAAGCCCCCAAAGCAAAAATAAAACCAAAATTCCAAACCCAGCATATTAAATTTAGAAATTAGAATTCTTTATTTCCCAATTATACATTAGATAAAATGAAAGTTACAAGAGAGTTGAGAAGTTTGGATCACTTTCAACACTTCAAAGGAACATTTCTTAAATATTGCTTGCTTAATATCGTCACAAGTAAGACTAGTGTGATCATCAGTTCTTTCATTAGGATGAAAATAACACTAACCTGTTCTAAAAGTCCTGGAGACAATTCTTGATTATTACTGCCAAAGGTGCACAATTAGTCTATAATGAGAGGGATTTTAAGTATATTTGTCCAACCTTTATTTGTTTAGCTTTTAAGCACTATGCCATGTTCTAAAACAATAAAGGTTTTCTACAAACATACCATGTCTTTACAATAATAAAATTACATTAAAAATAACTACATACATATTTTCCCCCAAATCTTTGCAAGTATTGGCTCTGGATTAGTGCTTCCTCTCTAGCAAGGTATAAACTCACACGTCCATTTAGCCAAACAAGAATCAAATGCCATACTTGGATTGCTGAGCCTCTCATTTTGATAGAACTATGCTTCCTCCAATTGCAAACCTGCCACCACTGAATGCTTATTATGAAAGCTGGAAAGTGTCATTACACAGTATTGCAGAATGTCATTTTCATTCAGGCAATTTACTTTCTCTCTCTCAAACACACACATACACACATACACACAATTTAAATACAAATATCTACAAAATAACACAAGCTTCGATGAAGATACATAGTGTGAAGTATCTTTGGTAAGAGTTAAAAAAAGATAAATTATATTTCATCTAGAAAAAAATAACTGCAGTGAAGTGCTTTTTTTCCTTCTATAGAATTTCTAGTTCTAAGATATAGACCTTAGTTTTAATTCAGTGCAATGTCTCATAAACACTCGCTTTTTCCTCCATCAAACCTAAGTAGGATAACTTAGACCACCCTCTGGCAATTCCTAGCTTGACTGTCATAGATCAATACAGCTATCTCTAGCCACACTGGGCCTGACCAAAATTACTTACAAGGAATCCAGAAGGCAGCTATATTGGACATGACAGGCAACTTTGTTTATAGGAATCTCAGGAAAACAAAGATAGATAGTGGTGCTTATTTGCTTCTGGGTATTTCTTTACTTGCCCAGAAAACAATTAAATACTAAGCTTTTCAGGTGCAATGGACAGTGACTCATAAAAGCCTTTATTTTTACTTTCTCAGAGCACTGTTTTGTTTTTACTATGTTAGCAAAAAACTTACTAAGGAAGATTTACCCAGGAAATTTCTCTTACCTCAGCATTTTTTTCCTCCTCTTCCCCACATGCTTGCTCTACCACATTCCAGTAAAAGGGATGTAGGTAGAGGTAGAAATTACATTCATTTTTATGTAGAGTCTAATACTCTTCAGGGGTAAAGGCCAGGAGTCTTCAGATTTCTAACCTAGGGCCTGTTTACTCTACACTTTGGAGGTGGCCCTGGCACTCTCAGGGTAAACAGAATTGCAGTCAATCATTCCTACTTTTGAAAGCAATTTCTGCTTTTCCCCACTCTGAATCTGAATCAAATTTTAATGAGAAGAGAAAAAAAATGAAACAAAGTTCTCTGCCAATGCCATTTGGTCAGCAAATGATGGTCATCTTTAAAACAAGGACATAATTACCCCTGGTGGACGCCTAAGTAGGTGGTAAAGATGCTTAGCTGACTGAAGAGCTAGAATTTTCCTGGACAGTCCCTGGGAATCAAGAATAAACTGTGCAATACATTGAATCATAGAACATGGAGTACAACCCAGGTCTCATTCCAACATATATGTGGTATAAGGTACTTTACATTCTTTTAAGACTCAGTTGGAAAGGAAAACCTAGAAGATGGAACTGTTTTCTCCCTGGCCAATGGATTGGCCGTCATATATATTTTTAGCAGACAAACAAGGCCCCCATTTTGTACACTGTGGAGATGTCTCACCACTAAAATGAATTATATAGTCATCCTGAGAACCAGTTTCAAATGAATGTGCAGATACAGGTGAACAGATATACTATTAAAATACAAGAGATAACTTCTGTTTCTCAGTGTCTGCACTTGTGAAGAAGGCTTCATTCTCTGGGTGGAAGGATGAGAGCTGAGAAATATGACCTTTGAGTGAGAGAATTTTAATGCACAGTGCATTCAGCTGAACAAAGACCTGGTCAACTCCCCTTCTTTATTGCTACATATATTAGAGCATTTACATAGTGCTGGTTCTCATCTAAATGGCGGGGTTGTGTCCAGGTCAACCAGCAGCTCATGAAAGCTCTGATTCTCCTAGAAGCCAGATGTAATTCTGATTAAAGGTAAAGCTCCTGCTAAGATTCTAGTTGCAATGAAAATGTGAAAGGACCCCTAGAAACAAACCAAACGTTACATTCTCTTACATTTTCCCAAACCACAGTAATAGTCAGTTTTGCCAAACACTTGAATATCTATTGAATTCTGAAAAGAAAAGCATAATTACATTCTGATGTGTTCAGTAATTTCTTTTTCTTTGACTCCTTTTTTTTTCTTCCGAGTTTTGCTCTCCTGAGGCATTTCTTGCCCTTACCAATTCTTAAATTGTAGCCTAACACTGCAGGAAAATTACTGGTAATTTTGCTACAATGTTTAAAATAAGAAATCCACTTTTAGATTTTATCAACAGGAATGTAACAATTTTGTATAGGAGAAACTAAACATTCTGTATTTCACTTCAAAGAAAATTTCTGAGTTCTGTTCTAAAGCAACATTGCTTAACTCTTTGCTAAGTATTGGAAGTCTTGCTTCTTTCCTTTGGAAGTCTGCTTCTTTCCTTTGGAAAACTTCATCTAGCTAGCTTTTGCAACATTGTCCTTTGAGAATACCACAGTACGGGATAAAGAACCTGAGGTAATGGAGTGGAGATTTAGACAGAAGGAAACAGAGAGTTCTCATTGTTCTGTGCTGGTTGAAGTAAATGCTCATTATGCTTGATTTCATTTATTTCCTGTCTCACTTGTTAACAAAAAGCTGATTCTTTTTTCCTGAACATAATGGTCATGTGAGTAGAGAACAATAATCATCTGTTTGAATATGAACATTTCCCTGGATGTTTAGAAAGCTGGGAAGTTATAACTCCTGCTTATGAGTCTAAATTTAAAATTAAATATTAGTTTTTCCTAGAAACCATATGATTCCATATTTCTTCAAAGGTCTGGAGAACATAATCCCTTCAGCATTATCGCCATATCTTAAAACTAATTTCTGGAAATAGGTTCTAATTGGCAAAACATAAAAGACTAACACATTTAGAATTAGAAGATACATAAAGAAGAGTGTGATTTTCTGCCCTGAATCTGGAATTAACACATGGTACCTTATTTTCCACCTCGTAGTAAATAGAGCTTACAGTGAACTAATGGGACCGGATGTGTCTTACTAGATGTGTATGTCATGGGGAGGGGGAAGGAGCCCTTCAGCAGCAGAGATGAAGAAGACTAAACTCCAGTTTCAATGGATGACTTTTTTTCCCTACCACAGTAAGTGCGTCACCACCGTCTCCATAACGTTACTATGATATGACTGTGTATCCCCTGTGCCGTACATCTCACCCCGTGGATGACGGAACAAGCTACCATATTCCCTTTATGCCTCAGTGTTCTTGACCACAAAATAAAAGTACTCCTAACTTCAGCCTTTTACGTTTCTATAACATTACTGGATAGGAAAATGTCTTGGACTGTAAGTGAAAAGGAAATGTTTATCATAAGTAGCACTTAAAAATGTATCTTATCAGTTTGTTTAAAAACAACATCAC
>LNAC01000555.1:184-87398 GCA_002007465.1 Ailurus styani
CAGCCCAAGGTAACCCCGAGCTGAGAGACATCTCAGCTCAGCTCCGTCTCTCCCGCTGGCTTCTCTCTGAGACCTGGGAGCTCGGTCGCGCTCAGACACCCCTGGTCTTTTTGTGTCCCCGTGGGTCCTGAGACCACAGTGTCCCTGCAGGGGCTTCACCCCCCGCTTGGTCTCTGGGGCGACCTCCCTCAGTGGAGCCGACTTCTAACAGTTCCGAGTCTGTGCTCTGCTGCTCGCTCCCTTGCCGGCAGCCGGCCCCTCCCCCCGGGTCTATCTTCCTGTCGCCGCAGATTCACTTCTCCGCACGTCCTACCTTCCAGAAGCCGGTCTATTTTCTGTTCCTAGAATTGCTGCTCCTCTTCTCTTCGATCTCTGGTGGAATTTGTAGGTGTTCAGAATAGTTTGATAGCTCTCTGGGTGAATTCCCGGGACCTGATGATAATCGGTCTCCTACTCCTCCGCCATCTTGCCGCTCCAGCCAGAAGACGTAGTTTTGAGTCTCGACTCTGCCACTTACTAGCTGATAACTTTGAGCAAGTCACATAATTCTCTGAGTCTTACTTTCCTCATTTATAAGAGGGGGGAAAGCTTACATATGTATTATATATGTATAAAACATAACACGTATAATATATAAGACAGTTCTTAACATTTATTGTTCTTCTTTTTAAACCAGAGTTTTAAATTTACAAAAATTAAGAAATTCCTACTGTGTAATAATTAATATCGTATGGTGTCAGGATACTTGTGAGCATAGCATAATGTGTAGAGAAGTCAAATCACTATATTATACACCTGAAATTAATGTAACATTGTTGATCAACTATACTCAGATAAAAAAATCTTTTTTAAGTAAATGAATTAAGCTCAGTAAGAGACTAACCACAGTTGCTAATAATAAAATAGAGTGGTTATAACAATATAGTGAAAGAAAATTAGGAAATTCAAGTAACATTTTAAAGGTTAAACTGTGTCGTAACCCTTATAATATTGATGAATTTTTATTAGCAAAGGTTATTATGTTTATAATTTCTTTTACCTCCTGAAATACAGAAGCTATTTATGCTGTTTGTGTTACTTCCACCTGAAGGAGTGGGGGATAGAGTGCTTGGGACCTTGAAGAATAGCAATGAAGCCAGTTGTTTAGCTAATTATTACAAGTGAAAAGATTACTCTGAAAGGAAAATGAAAGATCTAGTGGGAGTGCATATAATACTGTTTTCTGTTCTGTGGAGTCAGGGAAAGTTCCCTGGGGACCTGTCATTTAAGCTGAAAACCCCCCAAAAAGCCAGCCAAAGGTAGTTGAGAATGCTAGAGTGTCCAAATATGAAACATTCTGCTAATTCAACACAGAGAGCTTTTCTTCTTCTTTTTTTTTTAATTAAAGTAATCTCTACCCCAACATGGGGCTTGAACTTACAACCTGGAGATCAAGAGTTGTATTCTGTACTGACTGAGGTAGTCAGGCACTCCCACAGGGCTTCTTTTGATTCCTCTTTTTATAACATTGATAAACCATGAAAACATAAAGGAGTGAATATCCTGATTTTTAAATGGTTCAATATGAGAATCAACGTTTTAACCTACATTATTTATACTGTCAAATACTGGAGTAGTACTTCATTGTTCAAAAGGCACTTACAGGCGTGCCTGGGTGGCTCAGTAGGCTAAAGCCTCTGCCTTCGGCTCAGGTCATGATCTCAGGGTCCTGGGATTGAGCCCCGCATCGGTCTCTCTGCTCAGCAGGGAGCCTGCTTTCTCCTCTTACTCAGCCTGCCTCTCTGTCTACTTGTAATCTCTCTCTCTCTCTGCCAAATAAATCAATAAATAAAATCTTAAAAAACAAAAACAAAAGGCACTTACAATTCTTGTTACCTATATTTAATACATAGGACATTGAGGCTCTTAGAGGCTAGAGGTTCAATGACTTACCCAGAGCACACAGGTGGACTGGGAGTCAAATGTGGGCTTTCTAACCCTAGTCTTAATCCACCATGCTAGCTTCAAAATTGTTTTTCTTTTAATTATGCTGTAGATAGAATAAAATGACAATGTAGAATAGAGATTATTTACAGATTAAATGCTTCTTGCTGGTTTGTTTGTTTGTTTTAAGTTATCTCAACACCCAACATGGAACTCAAACTCAGAACCCAGAGACCAAGAGTCATATGCTCTACTGACTGAGCCAACCAGGCACCCCTGTTTCTTGTTGTTTTAATAATGTATTTACAGATATATTTCTTCTAGTTTTGCCTCAGTTTCTCCAAATTTCATAACAAAGCTATAAGAAAGTATTTTATTTTTGCCTAGCATGTGTTATTGGGGAATCTTATGTTTGGTTTATTTTTTGGAAGGAGAGTACCTTTAAAATGCCAGATTAAATAGGAACATCTTAAGAGAATGTTTTAATTTGAGCTCATGTATCTGCTGATCAGTTCTATTTTAAGTTAAGGATTTTTTTGGTTTGTCATAGATATTTGAATGGTGGTACTTCCATAAACATGGCACGTCTTTTATTGAACAAGTATCTGTGAGCCATTTGCGACCACTGATGGGAGGAACAGAAAGCAACATTTCAGAGCCAGGTTCTCCTTCTAGCAACAGAGACACCAGCAGAGAAACCAGCAGACAGAATTTGTCAGGTGACTATTTATGTAATATGTTTCCAGAACTGTATAGTTAAGATTGTGTTTGTCTGTGGGAGATAGAAAACTTACAACAGAGAGAAGTTTGTCTTTCATGTAAATATAGGTAATCTGCACTGATACAGAGAACAGTGATCATCAGAGACCCAGTGATCATCAGTCTTCCATTTTGTTAGCCTGCCATCTCCAAGTGAAGTTTTTCCTTGTGGCCCATCATGTCCACATTGCAATCAGCAGGAAGGACACTAGACCTTCCTGCAATCAGCAGGAAAGAGACTAGGAAGGAGAAGTCCACCCTTTCCCCCTACTCAACCCCACAGCAGCCAAGGATACTCCTCAGAATGTTACATTCCTATTCCAGCTTACTACCTACTGGTCAGACCTCTGACAAATGGCCGTAAGTAGCTATAAGGGAAGCTAGAAATTGTAACCATTTTCTCAGCATACATATGCTCAGCTAATAATTAGGAGATCTTATTAGATAAAGGAGAGAACAGAGACACTTAGCCATTTCTGGCAACATAGCAAAGTTAGGAAAAATAGTTTTTCTTCTCCATATATTTATAAAAGCATCAAAATCTGTTATTCAAATATAGATACTCCATTGTCATACTTTAATTGTAGGCTGTTCCTCTATATGTATCCAGTAGTACAAAGTAAGTATTATTAATGATATGCAATTAGGAAAGTAAAAATTTGAAGGCCAGATAGAAATGATATTTTTGGATTATTGTTCCTTTAATTTGAAATCAGTAAAATTCATACAGTAATAACACAAATGACTTAATTCCATAGATGTTTCATTTGTTCAGTTATCCTAACCACTTAGAATTGTACTAGTTTAGTAGAAAAATACTGCCACTTTTTAAATGTGGTGAGGGAAAGTCTCTGAGAAAGTGCCAATTAAGCTGAGCTCTGAAGCTTGAGTGGGTATTGACCAGGAATAGTAGGGATGGGATTGGCAACCATTCAAGAGTACAGGATAGAATAATGGTACTTTTATTTCCCCTTTTCTTTTCTCCTCTTTCACAAAATAACTACAGAACTCCTAAGAATGAGACATATTAAGATGAATATGACATAGATCTGTCCTCAAGAAGCTGAGTCCAGTATGTAAATAATTATGATAATAATGTATTATATAATCTTATTCCCTATTGTGAGATTGAGTATATCATTGCATATGGAGAGTAAAGACACTCCCTACCCTGCACTCTAGCTTAACTATATCGGTGTTTTATTGTTGTCGTTTTCTAAGATTTTATGTGTTTATTTGACAGAGAGAGAGGGAACATATGCAGGGGAGTGGAGGAGGGAGAAGCAGGCTTCCCACTGAGCAGGGAGCCCGATGTAGGGCTTGATCCTAGGACCCTGGGATCATGACCTGAGCTGAAGGCAGACGCTTAAGGACTGAGCCACCCAGGCGCCATGCTTTGTGGTTTTTATGATACTTTTTCTCCTTAGATTGTTCATCATCTGGCAACCTTCTTTTACCATGATTTTTTTTTTTTACCATGATTCAGTGTCTTTTACCATGATTCAATGTCAGTTCAAGTGTTACCTTTCCTAAAGCCTTTTCTAATTTCCCCAGAGAAAAATTAATCATTTTCTTTTTTTCTTCTCTTGGAACAAAACATATCTCTCCTGTAGTACTTATCACACAGTTTAGATGGTAGTTCACATGACTGACTCTCACATGACATTTCATTCATTTAAACAAGTTAGTTCCAAATGCTGTGCTGGGCTCCAAGAATACAAAAATGAATAAAGTTGTAACAGCTCATATTCTAAAGGGAGAAACTAAAAATCAAATGGATAATTACATTGTAATATGTTAAGTGAAGTGCTGTAATTAAATTATGAACTAAATGCTATAGAAATAGAAATAGGAGAATGACTAGATTTAATTGTATGCTGCATGATAGCAGGGGTGATCTAGGCCTTATTCATCTTTGTGTTATCTGGCTAACACTATGCATAGCATATAGTGACTATACAATAAGTGCTAGTGAGATTAAGATTTAACTGCAGTTGATTAAGCTAATTCATTTCCCTTTTCCCCCCTTTGTTTTTTAGAATGCAAGGTATGGAGAAACCCTCTAAATCTTTTCAGAGGAGCAGAATATAGGAGGTATTATATTTTGCTTTTGGTATAACTATAGCATTAGTTTTAGAGTAGAAGTATTATGGAAACATTTGTTTTTATAAACACATCACAGCTCTTTCATTTGGAGACACTGATATATAATAAGGTAAAATGATTAGCCTAAGCTTTAGTTGGCAGCATCTTCACTGTATTTACTTCTATAATCATGAGAAACATTGCTTCAAACCATATGTTTGTGATAATAGTAAGTATACGTTTGGCTCCTAGTTTTGGCAAAAAGCCTTTTCAGAGAATTCATGAGATTAAGAAAAGAAGTACAAATGTCAGCATATTCTTATGCATATATGCGCAATTTCAAAATTTATTTGAGGACTCACTAGAAAATATCAGTCTGACTGTGAATATAACTTCGTTTGTGCAACAGTACAGGGGATAGTATTTTCATATTGTATTTTTAAATTTTTTTAAAGAGTTTTATTTATTTTGAGAGAGAGCGAGAGCACACACGTGTGGGGAGGAGCAGAGGCAGAGGAAGGGACTTGATCTCATGATCCTGAGATCATGACCTGAGCCTAAATCAAGAGTTGATCGCTCAACCAACTGAGCCACCCAGGCGCCTCCTATATTTTATATTGCCTTTTGCTATCCATACTACTGTGTCCATTTCTCTTCTGGTTTTAACTCTAGATGAGTAAACAGCTTTTGACACTTAAAGATACCCAAAGATACTTGATTTTAGTAAGCAGTGTGTTTTACCTGGAGGTAGACTGGGGCATGTTATTTAATTCATTGAACAAGAAACATTAGGTGTCTACTGTTGGGGATACAGAGTGACTGAGCAATAATCCCTGTGCTTAAGGACATAATAGTGTAGGATAGTAGTATCCTGGAAAGGAAAAGCTAGGTTTTTATAAGAGGTGCCTTTAGTCTGTATTAAGGGATTCTGCAAGAAACAAGTCCTTAAATTTCTCAGTCCATTTGTTAAAAAGGTTTTAGGCTATTTCTTGTTGTATTACAGGGTTCACTTCACAAAGATATAAAAAAGAAATATCTTGATATCAGGAACACTTCTTTTTGAATAATTAGTTTCTCTTAATGTAAAAGTCTCAGTTGCACTGATAATCATTGTGTGGTTTTGGAAAGCTTAAAGTCCTATTGTAGTCGGCCTTTAGTAAGTGTACGGAACTCTGGTATGTATTTCATATGTTAGATTCATTCCTCGCTCCACTGTATGGCCCAATATTTGCTTTCACTGAGTCTTTTTTATTTGTTTCTAAATTAAGGTCATTAGTATTATACATTATATTTTTTAATTACTTTAAGTCATTTTGGGAATAATGTAGATCATTAATAAATAATCTTTTTACATGTTTAAAATATGTAGCAAAACTTTGCTTATTGAACAAGGATCTACTTTTTCTTTTTTCTTTATGATAATTTCTCACAAAATAGCTTAAAAACTTTAATAATGCAACTTGGACTATGAAATTACTTAAACTCTTTTATCATATACATATAAATAATACTTACAATGTGCTTTTAAAATGATTTTGGATTTTAAAATGTATGCAGTGAAATGTATTCACTGTAGAAAATTGGAAAATGAAGAGATGTATCAGAAAGAAAGAAAAAGAAAGAAAGTAAAAATCACCTTTTCCTACCACTAAGTGATAACTGTTATTAGTATTTCCTTCCAGTTTCTTCTGTATGCCTATATAGAAACAAAACTTGGGCATTATCACGTGTATATAATTTTACATCCTCTTTTCCTAGCACAAAGTATGAATTTTCCACAGAATTTCTTAATACATGAATTGTTTTTTTTTTTTTTTTTTTTGAAGAGAGGGAAGCAAAGGGGCAAAGGGAGAGAGAGAATCTTAAGCAGATGCTCCACTGGGTGAGGAGCCTGACAAGGGGCTTAATCCCAGGACTCTGAGATCATGGCCTGAGCAGAAATCAAGAGTCAGATGCTTAAAGTTGACTGAGTCACCCAAGTGCCCCTTCATACATGAATTTCCTCAAAAACATGGTTTTTAATGATTGTACTCTCTTCTGTTATATGGAGGTACCTTATCTTACCTATTGGCTACCCTATATGGGTCACAGATTGTGTTTCATGGTCAACATTTACACTAGCAGAGTATCCTTATATATAAATATTTAGCATATTATATTAAACATCTATGATTATTTCCTTAGAGCTGATTTGTAGTACTGAGATTCCTGAATTAAAGGGTGCGAACAGTTTTTTTTTCCCCTCTCCCCTTTAGAATTTTCTTTTTTTAACTTATGGGGATTTTCAAAAATTAAAAAGTAGAAAGAATGGCATAGAATTCCACATACCCATCCCATAGCTAGATGTGGATATTTTTAAGACTCCTAATAGGTATTACTTAATTGATTTTTGGAAAGAGAAATTTAAATGCAATTTACATTTATACCAGCAATATGTGTGAGTCCATATTCCACCTCATCCTCAGCAATGTGTATTTGCTGTTTGACAAATGAAAAGTAAACATTTGTTAATCTGATTTACTGTTTGTTAATTATTAATGAGATTGGACCTTTAAAAATGTATTTATTAGTTTGTTAACTTGCTATTAATTTTTGTGGGTTTCAGGGGGATATGAAAGTTTAAATTTCTAATTTAGTAAAATCTAGAAAAAGTTTCTATTTACTTTATGCTTTGAAAGCCCTTTACCATTTTGACATCTAGTAAAAGTCAACCTTTGTTTTCTTCTAGTTTCTTTGTAGTTTTACTTTTAAAATTCTAATTCATTGAGAATTTAAGTATATTTAATAAGGTATGTATCTAAGTCAAATTGTTTTATCCCCTCAAATCTAATACAGAAGCACTAATAATCAGGCCTTTCCCCTTTTGGTTTTGATGTTTTATTGTCATACTGTAAGTAGTTTGTATTGTTATCTCTTATTTTTTTATCTCTTCTGATAAGCTTTTAAAACATCGTGAAATAGAATTTGTAGCAATATATTTTTGCATTTTAAATAGTGTCTGTTGTAGGTAGAGGCTCTCTCATGTTCAATTTACATATTTTTTTTGTGTGTTTTGGTAAAGATACACTTGGGTGACTGGTAAAGAGCCACTTACATACTATGACATGAATTTGTCAGCTCAGGACCATCAGACCTTTTTCACCTGTGACACGGACTTTTTACGTCCTTCAGACACAGGTATGTGTCATATCTGTTCATGGGGTAAACAGTGGTGATGAAAGTTATTTTTAAAATTCTTTACTTATTATAATACACAAAGTTATTTGGCTTGAGGTTGTTTGTATCATGGATAAGAGACCCAGATTAAATTGAAACTAAATATGAATGTAAATTAGGTTGTTACACTACGATTCCTTCTTATGAAGAATTTGAAGTACTATATAAAAATATGAAGTTACTTCTTTTATTACTTGTAAAACATTTCAGATCAAATACAGCAACTGCTCATGCAGAGAACAGTACACCCAGTTTGGTCTGGGGAATTAACATGTGCAATTATACATAAGAGTAAGGCAAAGTGTAAACCCTGGGGCATGGCATGTAGATTCAAATGGAGTATATTTTATTCTAGTCATAAGTTAGAGGTGCATGGAAAGTGGTGGAAGATCATAGAAATGTCTATGTTTAGGTCTTTCTCAGTCTTCTTTATGAAAGTTAGTATCGAGACTCTTAAATACATGGTTAAAGACAGAGATCTTTATCACTATTCTTTTACTTTGAATGCCCTCTCCTTTCCTATCTATCCTCCTACTTTTATGCTTCCTGCTTTTATCCTTCAAGATTCAAATTAAAAGTTACATTCCCTAGGAACCCTTCTCTGGGAACTGGAGAGTTAAACACTTTCTTCTCTGCAGTTCTACAGTACTTAGTCCAAGCCTCATTGAAACAATTCTAGTTAATTTATTCAACCACAAACATTTACTTGTTAATTTTATCATGTTGTTTTAACGTTTATCTTCCCTAGTAGGGTGGCAAACTTTGGAAAGCAGGGACTATATTCTCATCATCTTTGAATCCTTATCATCTAGCCCATTGTCTGGCATACTGTAAATATTAATATTTATTCTTTGATGAAAGTATCAATGAATGACCTTAGTGTCCAAGGAGTTTTAAGCAATTTCACTAATAATAGCTAACACTTGGAGAGCACTTATTTTGCACCAAGCACCATTCTAAGCAATTTACATAAATATACTGATTTAATATTCCCAATCATTTTATGAGATAGGTACTTTTATCAGTCTCAGAAATAACAGAAAGAAGGAAGGCAGGCAGGCAGGCAAAGGAAAATCAAGTAGTATGCCCTAAGCAACCTAGCTAATAAATGATAAAGCTGGATTTCACATTCGGGTCTGACTCTTAACCACTATATTACTATTGCTCCTACTCACCATAGTGACAGGCAAAGGAAAATCACCACTGGGGATCGGAAAAATAGCTAGTTTTCCAGCATTGAAGTGAATTCTTTGCGATCTGTATCTGTTGGACTAAATATATTAAGGGTGGGTGATAGCAGTAAATCCAAGGATCTTTGGAATGGTTACATAAAAGGATTTAATTGCAAATAGGAGAAAAAGGAATTGCTTTATGTTTACTTGCTTAGTGTTTATATTAATGGCAAAAGTGTTGGGTTGGGGAAGTAACTGAAATGGAAGTTAGTATGTTATGTTAACTTTAAGGACTAAAGTTGACTCTAAAAGTAACTCTAGAAATTAAGGCTTCACCTCCTTTCACAAGCAGAATTACAGACATTGGTGAGCTTTCCCAGTAGCAACCATGGCTATCCACTAAAGCTGTGCTCTTAAAATATTTTTGTTCACTTATTTCCTTAAAGGAATTTTGAAAAACTATGTATCCTTTCAAACATTTTTAACTTGACATCATAAGATTAAATAATTGCAAAGAATATGATTTGTAGCATATTACAGAGTTAAAAATAAAACCAGAATACCCTATATTTGAACGTATCTCAAGAAATCTAATGACTTGATATCCACCATTATCTATTGAAAAAGATATTGACAAATACTCTTTAGCAGTAGTAAATTTTATGTAAGTCCTTTTTCTTCTTGAACTCATCCATCTTATACCTCTATATTATAATTATTATATACTTGAGAGTCTTATTTATGACACATGCTTTTCCACAATAAAATTTTTTTGTGTAAGTTTTTAAAAATTTTAATTTCCTTNCTAATGACTTGATATCCACCATTATCTACTGAAAAAGATATTGACAAATACTCTTTAGCAGTAGTAAATTTTATGTAAGTCCTTTTTCTTCTTGAACTCATCCATCTTATACCTCTATATTATAATTATTATATACTTGAGAGTCTTATTTATGACACATGCTTTTCCACAATAAAATTTTTTTGTGTAAGTTTTTAAAAATTTTAATTTCCTTTGATCATAAGGTTCTAAATGGTGTCATGTACTTGAGTTTTATTTTTATCAAATCCTTGGAGCCACATATTTGGCTTTTTCAGCTTTAGAAAATGTCCTCCATATAACCTAGCTGGCTGGGTGAGTTCTCATTGTCAATTCTGTCAACCAAATCAGACTGACTTTCTGACAGAAAAGTCTGACTTCATTTTTCAAGTCAAATAAACATGTTAACATGCATCCCTATGACAACCATTTCTCTTCTGAATTTAGATTCTGAGATAGAAAGATAGATAATTCTTGGAGCCTATCACTTGATAGAGCCTATCACTTGGCCAAAATAAGATTCCACCGCCTTTCTTATTCTTTACTAGTGCTCCTTTGCCTTGCTGTGAGGGGACCTTCTCTTAGGAGCAACACATTCTTTGATAGTAAAGGGCAAGGGGTGCTGATAAGTGGAACTGATGAAAATTGTTATCACTTCTTCTCCATATGACATATTTGAATTCAGAGCATCCAGGGGCCAGAATACTTTTATTTCTAATGCCAAGCTTCACTGTTAAGTAAAAGGAATTCCTGTTGTAGGTGCCTTGACAAAAAATGGCTGCCCCGAAACCTAAACTTTGAATTGTCCTTTGGGCACTTGGAGATTTGTACGCTCTTGGGAATGTACCTTAGAAAGATTCAGGATGGGTGAGAACTAAGAGTTTTTTCTGTAAAGTAGAAGAAGGGAATATATCTCTGGGGGAGTGGGGAAGCAAATATTGGGTAGGAAAGGGAAACCAGCATGATGCATAGAGCAATCAGAGGAATATTCTTCAAGTAGATCAGTTCTAGGAAAGAGTCATATAAAGTTGAGACTTTATAAATTGGTTCTTTTTAAACCACGCATGCTATTTTGATCTTTGCAAAGTGTCATGTGCTTCTAGAGGTATGCGTAATTTGAGGTAAATACTGGGCTCAAGGACAGACTCTTATCTGTGAATTGATCCATATTGATCTTTTCGGAAACTCACATAAAGGTAATGATTTATATCTGTAGTTTTATATTTAAAAATGTGTACATGTGTATGATGTGACAAATTTTTCTTGTTGAATTGTCATCAGTTACTAAGTTAGTAGACTTTGTCCTCATCCTATTGATTTATTTATTTAAGGCAGAAAACAAACATATCTTCAGGGCCAGCCAGCAGTGTTCTGCCTTTTTTTGTTTTTTGTTTTAAGATTTTATTTTTAAGTCATCTCCACACCCAGTGTGGGGCTCAAACTCACAAACCTGAGATCAAGAATTTCATCCTCTACTAACTGAGCCCCTGGCCAGCAGTGTTTTTTGGATAATTTGTTTTGATGGTATTTTCTCTTCAACACTTAATAATCAGGAGATTTGACATTTAAACCCAGATTTACACTTTTTAGAAGTTGGAAAATATGGTAAAACTGAACCTGTATGTCCACCTTGCAATAATCAGTTAGACCCAAGCTGTGACTCTCCTTTAGATAGTGCATGTGCTTTTAATTTACACATTTATGTTTTCTGCTCGGTCTTTGTAGGCATCTACATTTTCAACCCCTGATCATGGGACTGACTATTTTCTGCTTGATAACATATTGGAATATTATTTCACTTAAAAAAATAGATAAATTTGATTGAATTGTTACTTGCGTTGTTTTTTTAAGGATATCAAGAGCTCTTAAAGAGTACAGGTGAGGAGCTCTTTCTGTCCACGGGTCCTGTCCCTGTGCTTTAATAAAATCACCTTTTTGTATTTAAAAAAAAAAAAGCACAGCTAAATACTAAATCAGCATTTTCCTTTTAATTGTTCTTAAGACTTGTTTTAGAAAGAAATACGAATTTTCTTTTTTTTTTTTTCAAAGATTTTATTTATTTATTTGACACAGAGAGAGAGATCAGATCACAAGTAGGCAGAGAGGCAGGCAGAGAGAGAGGAGGAAGCAGGCTCCCCACCGAGCAGGGAGCCCGATGCGGGCCTTGAAATCATGGCCCAGGACCCTGAAATCATGACCTGAGCCGAAAGCAGAGGCTTTAACCCACTGAGCCACCCAGGCGCCCAGAAATACGAATTTTCTTATTGTACTTTATTTCCCCTTTCCCCTTTGGCTTGGAGCCAAATTAGTTGTGAGGATTACTCTTGAAAGTCTGGATAGAGCAGTTGAAAACCTAAGAATACAAATAAGGAAAAATGCTACCTGCCTCCTTAGTGCAGTAGGCAGCGCCGTCAGTCTCATAATCTGAAGGTCTGAGTACGAATAAGAAAAAATGCTTCAAGGTGGATCAGATGACCTTAGTAAAAAAGAAAGAAATGCAAATGAAGATGAGATAGTTTCTATGTATTAGTAAAGATTGTTACCAACTCAGTGTTGCTAAGTAGGGAAACAATCACTCTTCTCCACTGCCTGAAAGAATGTAAATTAATGCAATCTTATTGAGAAGGGTTGAAGAGTTTATATCCAAAATCTTTTAATTAGCAATAATCACGCCTCAGATAAACCTCATTGACTACGATACTGCCACTGCACAAAGCTATCGAAAATCTTTCAAAGATGCATACATTTTAATAAACCTTTTCACTTCTAGAAAGGAAATATTTGGTCAGGTATGCAAAGGTAGATGTTGAAAGATGGTTATTACAAAATTTTTATAATTACCAAAAAATTGGGTATAACTTAATAATGTAAAAGAATTACTTCGATAAATTTTGATATATACCTAATAGACTAGAATACCAAATAGCTGTTTAAAATGTTGATAAAGATTTCAATATCCAAATTTGACTTGTTGATAAAGATTTCAATATCCAAATTTGACATGTAAGTTAAAGGAGAAAACCCCGTCATTAAAACTGGCAAGTCTAATATTCTTTGTTTTTATGTAATATTTTAATGTTTCAGCAAAACCCTATTCTTTACCTGGTTATTATCAGATGGGTCCTGACTTGCATCAATTTGTCAAGGTCAGGAAGCATTAGCTGTCAGATAGTTGGTGACATGTTCGATATGAGAAATGTATTTTTGTTACACAAGTGGAATATATTGTCTTCTTTTCTAAGCCAAGACTAATATTTTTTTTCCAAAGGAAAACTCAAGCATTTTCCACATTATTCTTTCTGGACAGTTGTAGGTTTTGTTCCAAAAGCAACATTCATAGATTCTCTATTTTTCTTATCAAACTTGAAATAGGCCAGATAGTTTCATGAATCTACTTTGTTTATTTGTTTAATTTTTAAGAAACTTACTGTTTAGTATGAAATTTTCATTTTGGTACAGCGATTGGTAGCAAAACTAATATTGTTATTCTAGAGAGATCTTAATTCAGGCTTTTCTTGAATCTTGGTAGAGACTGACATTTTCCATAAGTGTACTATATTCTAAATTAACTGCTTTTTCTGCCTTTTTGTACAAAATACAAATTCAGTCTTCCTGGATTGAATCATTGATTAGACAAAGACTTTGTTTTTAAGTGTTTTGTATATTTTTAATATCCATAGACCTTTTGCAAAGTGATAAAAAGAACTAGAATATTTCATATTGGTTATAATTCGATGTCACCTAACTTTAATATGCATTTAGAAATATAAATTGTTCATGTATAATCATGGTGCAATTAACTGGATTAAATGCCTTATAGGTTGTTACTCAAATCAGAGAAAAAATATATTTTTCTTATGTGTGGTGCTTCCATTTAATGTAAATTTCTCATAAGATTAATGTGAACTGACACCCCAGTTTCTTGTTAATGTTTAAGAACATGTTATTTAAATCTTTGTTTGCTTTCCTAGCTCATTCTTCATACGTTTTGCATAAGATTATTTATGTTTACCATCTCATCTGCTTTTTGAAATATTTTTCCTACAGTTATGCAGAAGGCATGGAGGGAAAGAAATCCTCCAGCTCGAATCAAAGCAGCCTATCAAGCTTTAGAATTAAACAATGAGTAAGTTTGAAATATATGGAAAGTAAGTTTGTTTTGAAGGAAACTCAGGCAAATAATTTCATGTTTTCTTTTGTGTCTTCCTAGGACACTTGGAGTCATTAGCAGTCCCCCCTCTTTTTTTTTTCCTCATATACTAGAGACAAATTTTACAGTGTTCATAGACATCTATACTTTGCTTCTGAAATTACAAACTTTTCTGTGCTTTTGACTTGAAATTATCCTAGAGATACTTTTTTAAATGGAGAAGGCTGATCTAATTGGTGATAATTCGTGATAGATAAGGGTACTAAAATACTTATGCCACCTTTTTAAATTTTGTTTTTCATTTAAATCATTCATTCAAAGCATTCATTCAGTCCTGAGATTAGTTGCTAATGGGATTGGAGGCATGTGAAGAGGATTCAAAATAAGCAAAATGTAGTATTTATTGTTTATAGCTCTTTGTATCAATTTTATATTTTGAAAAGGCAAAATGTAAAATCATAAGTTAACCTAAAATTTAAATGGAACAGATCAATAAGTATTAATCTGATACTAAATAAATGCCAAGAGTAAAAGTATGGCCCCAGTTGGGGTTAATCAAGGAATGCTTCCTGAATGAAGTGAATTTAGCCTTGTCCCCAGTATCCCTCAACAACCCCACCCCCGCAAGATACATTATCATTATTAAGAAGACATTCCCAAGGTGGAGCAAAAATCAGTGTAGGGAATTCCAAAAGCAGTGAATCAACTTTATTGAAACTCTGGAAACTAATCAAAAGTTTATAGCCTCCTAGAGAATGCTTAATCAATTAAAAAAAAAACAGCCAAATCTCTGTGAGTTTTATGGTGTTTTGACTTACACTGGTCCCCCATTCCCCACTCCCTTGCTTAGTGGCAGCCTTGAAGACAAAAGTCTGCATTCTGGGTATAGGTTCCTACTACCAGAGGAAGCGGAATGGCTCTTATTCTTAAAGAATTGTGCTTGTTTATTTTGACCTGTCTAGTTGGCTCTCTGAAGGACCAACTCAAAGGTCTTGCCTTTATTTGGGTTAATTTGGAACTCTCCCAGCACTGACACAGCTACACCGGTGGGGGTTGGGGGGGATGGAGCATTTGTTGAAAACATATAAAGGCAAATGCATTAGTTCCTGCTGCTGCCCTGGAGCAAGGGATAACAGCTGGGGCAAATAATAGACAAACTAGAAGACTTGAGAGGAAAGGCTAGGGAATGAGATACTTTGGAAAATAAAGGCTTTGGAAAAACTCCCACATATTCCTGGGAATCTCAGATGTCCCATACCTGCCCAAGTTTGGGCACATGCTCAGAAATGACTTAAGAAGACCCTAACCTCTCATGTCTAAATTTCAGGTTCTGCACAAACAGAAAGTAAAGGCTAAGGCAGAGTTGTAAACTGCCTGGCTAAATGTTGAAGGTGTGCCCCAACACACATAGAACCAATCTGCAAAGACTGGGGTGGGGGCGGGGGGGGGTTTGCTTTGTTTTTGGTTCCAAGTGTTTAAGGCAATCCCTATCAAATCATGACTGATGAGTAGGCTAAAGGAGAGGGGATTCACTGGTATATATGATAATAACTACATGCTTTGGGAAATTAGTTCAGTAAAGTCGTTAAACAACTACAACAAGCAACAACAGCAAGCCATGGGGTGGAGGCAGAAATATGATTGCTAGAGTTGCTAGATTATAATCTTCAAAATTTGCAGTTTTAAACAAAGAAATTATAAGACACACAAAGAAACAAAATATGCCCCATTTCACAGAAAAGAAAGGAAATGAATGGACACTGTCCTGAAGGAAGTCCTCAAGACTTTGGATTTTCCAGACAAAAGCTTTAAATCAAATATTTTAAATATGTTCAAAGAGGTCGAGGAAGCCATGTACAAAGAACAAAAGGAAGTCATGAGAAGGATATCTTACCACTAGAGGATATCAATAAAGATTTAGAAATCTAGAAAGAAATCTAGGGGAAAGGTTTAAAAAGAAATCTAGAAATAAAGATCAGGAACTCAGTGAACCCTCAAGTAAGATATAAGCAAAGAAATCTACAATCATACATGTTATAATTAAGCTTTCAAAAACAAAGGGCAAGGAGAAATTCCTGAAAGCAGCAAGAGAGAAGTAATTCGTCATGAATGAGGGAGCCTCAATAAGATAAACAGCTGAGTTCTCATCAGAAACCACAGAAGCCAGAAGGCAGTGGGATGACTAAGTTAAAATTCTGAAAGAAAGAAAACTGTTAACTAAAATTTTTTTTTTAAGATTTTATTTATTTAGGAGAGAGTGCTCTTGAGCATAAGCAGGGTGGAGGGTCAAAAGCAGGCTCCCCACTGAGCACGGAGCCCAGTGGGGGGGGGGGGCTCAGAGGACTCTGGGATAATGACCTGAGCCAAAGGCCAATGCTTAACTAACTATCCAACAAACCTATCCTTCAAAAATGAAGGAGACATTAAGACATTTCCAGATAAACAGAAATAGTTCATTGCTAGTAGACCTATGTTATATATAAAAGGATATGTTATAAATAAAAGGATACTAGACAGTCTTGACTCCATACAAAGCAATAAAGAACACCAGTAAAGATAATTATATAAGCAAATATAAAAGTTAATGTATTTTGGGTTTGCAATTATTTTTTTCAATAGGATTTAAAAGACAATATAAAACTAATTACAAATCATATTGATGGACATATAGTTTATAAAAATTAATTTGTGACAACAACATAAAGTATGGGGGGGTAGGAAAAGCTATATAGTAGCAAAGTTTTGTATATTATTGAAACTAAGTTGGTATTAATTGAAAATACATCACTGTAAATGAAGATGTTAAAAGTAATTGTTAATTGACTTTAGCTGAAATCAAGAGCCAGATTCTCAACCGACTGAGCCACCCAGACACCCCAACAAAATTTTTATTAAACAGTTACATTATGTAATGATAAAAGAGGTCCAATTCATCAAGAAGATACAATTATAAATTTATATGCATTTAATAATAAAGAACCAAAATATAAGAAGCAAAAACTGACAGAATTGAGGGGAGGAATAGACAGTTCAACAATAATGGTTGGAAACTTCAACACACCATTTCAATAATGGATAGAATAACTAGACAAAAGATACACAATGAAATAAAAGAGTTGAACAGTACTATAAACTAACTATACCTAACAGACATCCACATAGCACTCTGTCCAACAACAGTACATGTTCTTCACAAGTATACATGGAACATTCTCTAGGATATATCATATATTACAATATAAAGAATTCTCAATAAATTTCAGAAGATTGAAAAAATGAAAGCACAACATACCAAAACTAATGAGATACAGAAAAAGCAGAAACTAAACACATTAATAAAGAAAAAATATCAAATCAATGACTTAAACTTTATACATTAAGAAACTAGAAAATGAAGAGCCAACAAAACTATAAGCAGAAGTTAGGCAGTAACAAAGAATTAGAGTGAGATAAACAAAATAGAGACTAGAAAGACAATAGAATCACTCAAACCAAAGGTTGGTTTTTTTTTAAAAGGTGAACAAAATTGGGGCATCTGGGTGGGTCAGTTGATTAGGTGTCTGCCTTTGGCTCAGTTCATGATCCCAGGATTCTGGGATCAAGCCCCGCACTGGGCTCCCTGCTCAGTGTAGAGCCTACTTCTCCCTCTCCCTCTGCTGCTACCCGTGCGTGTGTGCTCGTTCTCTCTGTCAAAGTCTTTTTATTATTTTTTATTTTTTTATTTTTTTTAAAGATTTTATTTATTTATTTGACACAGAGAGAGAGAGGTCAGATCACAAGCAGGCAGAGAGACAGGCAGAGAGAGGAGGAAGCAGGCTCCCCGCTGAGCAGGGAGCCCGATGCGGGCCTCGATCCCAGGACCCTGAGATCATGACCTGAGCCGAAGGCAGAGGCTTTAACCCACTGAGCCACCCAGGTGCCCTGTCAAAGTCTTTTTAAAAAAAATCAACAAAATTGACAAACTTTTAGCTCGACTGACCAATTAAAAAAGAGAGAAGACTCAGACTACTGAAATTAGGAATGAAACTGGGAACATTACTACTTAACTTTACAGAAATTTAAAGCAGAATACAGTGAACAGGGGCACCTGGGTGGCTCAGTCGTTAAGCGGCTGCCTTCGGCTCAGGTCATGACCCCAGGGTCCTGGGATCTAGCCCCATGTCAGGCTCCCTGCTTGGCAGGAAGCCTGCTTCTCCCTCTCCCACTCCCCCTGCTTGTGTGCCCTCTCTCGCTGTGTCTCTGTCTGTCAAATCAATAAATAAAATCTTTTAAAAAAAATACAGTGAACAATTATATGTCTATAAATTAGATAAATAAAATGGACAGACTTCTAGGAACACACCACCAAAACTGATTCAAGAAGAAATAGAAAATCTGAGTAGACTTATAACAAGTGAAGAGATGGAATCAGTAATTTAAAAACTTCCAAACAAAGAAAACCCAGGACTAGATCCCTTCACTGGCAAGTGCTACCAAGAACTATAAGAAGAATAAACATCAGTCCTTCTTAAACTCTTCAAAGAACTGGAAAGGAAGTAACTCTTCCTAACTCATCCTGTGAAGCCAGTATTATCCTCATACTAAAACCAAACAAAGACATCACAAGAAACAAAAATTACAGACTAATATCCATTATGAATATAGATGCAAAAATCCTCAACAAAATACTACACAGCAAATCCAGCAGCGTATTAGAAGAATTATACACCAGAAACAAATGGGATTTGTCCCAAGAAGGCAAGGGCGGTTTAAAATATGAAAATCAGTCATTGTAAGATACCACATTAATAGAAAAAAGAATAAGAACCACATAGTCGGGCACCTGGGTGGCTCAGTGGGTTAAAGCCTCTGCTGTTGGCTCAGGTCATGATCTCAGGGTCCTGGGATCGAGGCCCATATCAGGCTCTGCTCGGCAGGGAGCCTGCTTCCTCCTCTCTCTCTGCCTCTCTGCCTACTTGTGATCTCTCTCTCTCTCTGTGTCAAATAAAGAAATAAAATCTTTAAAAAAAAAAAAACAACGGGCGCCTGCGTGGCTCAGTGGGTTAAAGCCGCTGCCT
Source organism: Ailurus styani (assembly GCA_002007465.1). Lineage (NCBI taxonomy): Eukaryota > Metazoa > Chordata > Mammalia > Carnivora > Ailuridae > Ailurus > Ailurus styani. The sequence goes on from LNAC01000555.1 coordinate 19,370, forward strand.
TCGGCTCAGGTCATGATCCCGGGGTCCTGGGATCGAGGCCCACATCGGACTCTCTGCTCAGCGGGGAGCCTGCTTCCACCTCTCTCCTCTCTCTCTGCCTCTCTGCCTACTTGTAATCTCTCTCTCTGTGTCAAATGAATAAATAAAATCTTAAAAAAAAAAAACCACATAGTCATTTCTATTGATAGAGAAAAGGTATTTGACAAAATCCTACACTTTTATGATAAAAACACTAAGAAATAAAAAAGGAATAGAAGGAAACGTCCTCAAACTGATAAAGGACATCTGTGAAAAACCCACAGTTAACTACATATTTACAGATGAAAGACTGAAATGTTTCTTTCTAAGATCAAGAATAAGACAAGGACATCTTTTCTTGTCACTTCTATTTAACATTGTACTGGAAGTGCTAGCCAGTGAAATTAGGCAAGAAGAAGGAGGGAAAATGGCTTCCAAATCAGAAAGGAAAAAGTAAAAACTTTTTATTCCAGATTATATGATCTTGTACATAGAAAATCTCAAAGAATCCACACACAAAACATTAGAGCTAGCAAAGGAGTCAACAAAGTTACTGTCTACAGGACATACAGAAAACAAATAGGAAAATGGCAGAAACAAGTCTTTTCCTATGTCTGTCGTATATCTATACACTGGCAGTGGACAGTCTGAAAAAGAATTTTTTTTTTAAAGATTTTATTTATCTGAGAGAGAGTGAGAGAAAGCACGAGTGGGAGGTGGGGAAAGGGAGAAGCAGGCTCCCCATGGAGCAGGAGGCCCAATGCAGGGCTCAGTCCCAGGACCAGATCATGGCCCGAGCCAAAGGCAGACGCTTAACTGACTCAGCCATCCAGGTACCCCTGAAAAAGAAATTTAAAAAACAATTCCAGAGTAGCAAACTGAGGGTTTTGGAGGGGAGAGGGGAGGGGGGATGAATGAACTTGGTGGTGGGTATTGAGAGCACGTATTGCATGGAGCACTGGGTGTGATGCATAACCAGTGAATCTTGGATCACTGAAAAAGTAAAAAAATTCCATTTACAGTAGCATCAAAAATGTTAAAAAACTTAAAGATAGATTTAACCAAGGTGTGTAAGACTTGTACACTAAAAATGACAAGATACTGAAAAAGTTAAAGAATACCTGAATAAATGGAAAGACATCCCATGTTTATGAATTGGAATACTTAATATTGTTAAGATGGCAGCAGTCCTCAAGTTGACTGACAAATTCAATGCAATCCTGAGGAAAACCTCAATTGCCGTTGTTATGACATGGACAAACTGATTCTAAAATTCACGTTGAATTACAAGAGCCCTCAAACAGCCAAAACAACCTTGAAAAAACAAAATTGGAGAACTCACTTCCTGATTTCCAAGCTTACTATGAAACTACAGTAATTAAGTCATAAAGACAGACATCTAGATTGATGGAATCAAGTTGTAAGTCCAGAAATAAACCCATGTGTTTATGGTCAATTGATTTTTTAAAATATTCATTTATTTATTTTAGAGAGAGAGAGTGACCAGGAGAGTTAGAGAAGTGGCAGAGGGAGAGAAGCAGACTCTCACTGAGTGGGGATCCGGAGGTGGGGCTCGGTCTTACGACCCTGAGATGAAGACCCGAGCTGAAACCAAGAGTTGGATGCCCAACCCACTCAGCCATCCAGGAGCCCCTTTGGTCAATTGATTATTGACAAGGGTACCAAGACCATTCAATGGGGAAAGAATAGTCTTCTCATCAAGTGATGCTGGGCAAATGGATAGTCACATATAAAAGGAACCCTTACCTCACATCATGCACAATTAATTCAAAATTAGTCAAAGACCTAAAGTTAAGTGCTAAAACAGAGGAAGAAAACAGATTTTTATGACTGGATAAGGCAATGGTCTCTTAGATATGACACCAAAAGCACAAGCAACAACAAAGAGAAAATTAGATAAATTAGACTTCATCAAAATTAAAACCTTATGTGCGTTGAAGGATACTATCAAGAAAGTGAAAAGGCAACCCATGCGGAATGAGAGTATTTGCAAACCACATTTGATAAGAGTCTACTATCCAGAATATATCAAGGATTCTTACAATTCAATTATAAAATGATAATCCAATTAAAAAAGGACATAGGATTTCAACAGACATTTCTTCAAAGAAGAATTCAAACAGACATTTATGTAAATAACCAGTAAGCACATGAAAAGGTTCTCAGCATCATTCATAATTAGGGAAATGAAAACAACAGTGACATGCCCCTTCATAAGATGGGTATAACAAAAACAAACAAAAACCTCCAGAAAATACCAAGTGTTTGCAAAAATATGGAGAAATTAAAACCCTCATACATTGCAGGTGGGAATGTAAAATGGTATTGCCTCTGTGGAAAACAGTGGCAGTTCCTCAAAAAGATAAAATTAGAACTATCATATGACCCAGCAGTTCCACACCTAGGCATATACTGAAGAGTACTGAAGCACGTGTTCACAGCAATATTATAATAGCCCCAAACTGGAACCAACTCAGATGTCCATCAGCTAATGATGAAGGGATAAACAGAACTGGTATATTTACACAGTGGAATGTCAGTCTTAAAGAGGACTGAAATACTGCTCCATGCTACATGAGTGAACCTTAAATATATATTAAAAGTCCCTGAATGACACAGTTTAAAATAATTAATTTTATTGTGTGAATTTTACCTTAATTTAAAAAAAACCAACCTTTGTAACAGATTCATTCAATATTCATAAAATTAATTTCTGCATTAACATCATCAAAAATATTTTTGAACAAATATAGGAAAGCTCTCAGAGGAAAGAACCTCTTTTTATCATGTAGCTAAACTGTAATTTAAAATATTCACATTTTGATTCTACTGCATCAATTTATACCCATCTAGGTCTTTTAAAAATGTTTTGTTTTTGTTATTTAAAAACATTTGAATTGGGTTTAGAATGGCAGTTTGGGATCCTAGTGTTTAAAGCAGCAATGTTTCTAATGTTTCAGAGAAATCTAATATATGTAATGAAGAAATTTCTGTTGATTAGTGAAATTATCACATAGCTTAGTGTACTATTTGAAGGATGCTGAAATGGTCTGATTTGCATTTTCTGAATTCAAAAGATCCTCCTTGTCCCCAGTTGTTTGATAGCTAACTTCCCATCATTTTTTAAAAAGATTTTATCTATTTTAGAGAGAGAGTGTGAATGGGGGGACAGGCAGGCAGAAAGGGGAAGAGAGAATCCCAGGCAGACTCCCTGCTGAGCGTAGAACCCAGCGCAAGGCTCAGTTGGATGACACTGAGATCATGACCTCAGCTGAAAACAAGTCAGATGCTTAGCCATCCAAGCACCCCCCCCTTGCCATTGTTTTTGTTTCATGCCTGGTCTTGTACTTTTGCCAACAATTTCTCTTCTTTTGCTCAAACACTGTTCAATAGAAATATAACAGGAACCATATATGTAACTAAATTTTCTGGTAGCCAGATTTAAAAAGTAAAAAGAAAAAGGTGAAATTAATTTAATGAATATATTTTACTTATCTATATTAAAATATTAAAGTATATTTTAACATATAATTGATATATTTCTTAAACTATTAAAGTATTTTACGTTCTTCTAAGTCTTCAAAATCCAGTGTGCACTTTACAGTAACATCACATCTCAATTCGAACTAGGCACGTTTCAGGTGTTATATGTTGTGAAGGACTTCAGTACTGGACAACGCAGGCTTAGATAATCAGAACTAGAATGTTGTCTCCAGGAGAGCTACAATATGTACTCGCTAGTTCTGGGAATGGGAAAGGAAAATTTTTGTTTCTCTTTTCTGCCCCCAAACGAGTTGATTGACCTTATTAGCCAGCTTTTGACGTAATTGACACAAAGAGAAATCTTTGTGTTTTAGTGGGGAGTAAGGAAACTTGGAGTGAGCCTGGGTGTGATGAGTAGAAGCAGCAGTGTAGTAGGAAAGTCTAGAAGTCAGACTGAGGAAGTTTTGCTGCAATACGATTGTGGCTAAACCCAAGAGAGGATGGGGCAGCATGCAGATGGAAGGCTCAGGATTAGGAAAAAGGGTTAGTCCTGGAATGATATATTTCTAAGTCAAATGTTAAAGGTCCCTAGTTGGCCATGGACTTTATTCTCAACCTTCACCCTCTCCCATACTTGCCCCTGTTAGATTGATATTACAAAGTATATAGTGGCTAAGAGCAAGCATGACAACTAGAGTGTATAGTTCCTTGAACTACTTTTTAGGTAAGTCTTTATAGATCTTATTTTCTCCCCCCTTTCCCAAAAGGAGAATATGAGACAAGCCGTTAGAGAATACGTAAAGCAGATAGAAAATAAAGTGAAGAAATGTAGGAAAGGAGAAAAATTGTGGAAACACCCCAAAAATATGCCAGTATGCCCCTAATAAATTAGAATACTAAGTGAAGGGTTTTTTTTCCTTCTTCAAGAGATGGAAAGTGTAGGTAAAGGTAGGAAAATGTGATGCAGAACAAAGGACATATCCAAGAGAAAATACTTCTTTATCATTTTACTTAAAATTGCCTTGCTTGCTTTCTTCATAGCTGTGCCACTGCATATGTTCTACTCGCTGAGGAAGAAGCAACAACTATTGTAGATGCTGAAAGGTTATTTAAACAGGCACTTAAGGCAGGAGAAACAATTTACAGGCGGTCACAGCAGTGCCAGCACCAAAGTCCTCAGCATGAAGCTCAACTGCGTAAGCAACTTTGAACTGATTTTTACCTGTCTTTTATTTAGCTCCTGCAGTTGCCTCTTTTATGTTTAATACAAAAAACAATAATAAAAACAATCCTTAATACTTAGAAGTTAGCTTCTTTTCATAAGCAATAACTAATCTATTCATAATATCTACAAGCCAACAAGACAAATAGGCATTAGCTAGAGAATGCTTGTGGAAGGGAACAGCTATGCTCTGGTTATTGAGAGATGTGCTGCTCTGAGACTTAAGGTAATTTATTTCATGTGAGAATTGGACTGGTCATTGGAGAAAAACAACTCAAAAATACCCAAGATTCAGGGGAGCCTTCTGGTAATGATAAGCAGCTATTACCTTTATCCTTCCCCTTCCCCCAAGCAGTAGTAGAAGTGCATCATTTGGTATGCCCTTCAGACTATATGTATCTCCACATAGTGCCAGGAAATGACCACTTTAGTATAACATCCAGCTCTACATGTGGCATCGATTCTTTCTTTGACTTTTCTCTGTGATATGTTTCAGAACATATGGGCCAAACCAACTGAGATTCTTTCTACTCTTGGGGATACTCTCTCAGTTAGGATTGAGATACTTCCACCAAAGATGTTAGAATCTGTAGTGCTGCTGCTTCCTGCTATTTTTCGTGGCCAGAGGGTTTTAGTATAATGATTTTGGCAGATATTGGGCAATAAATTGAAATATGTTTACATAATGCATTATCTGCTAGCAGTTAAGTTCTAAATCTTTTGTTTGTGGAAATTAAAATTTGGATCATGTTTTCTCTCCAAACTAAATATTGATGTATACAGTATGTTTCATTAATGTATGTTGTTATAGCACACAACTGTGGGAATATATAATTTTGTAGTCTGGAACTAATGAAACTGCATCTGTGAAAAAGCCATGCCATTTGTCTTTGTATATCCTCAGATATGATTCTGAGATAGTTACAGAAATATTTGTTAGCTCTTACTAGAAACAGTTTTATAGTTTATTAATTACTAGCTGTTGAGCAAAAGTTCACACTAACCATGGAAATTTTGTTTTGAACATCTTTTGTCAGTTAAAACGATAGAGAATATTAAAATAATAGGTTTTTTATGCAGAAACTCAAAATAATTAAACTCAGAATTATTTTTCCTATTTATGTCTTTTATGTTAATATTAAAATATGGTTGTCAAGTATACACTAATTAATTTATATATAATGTATTCTGGTTACTGTTAGAGGCAAAAGTAATTCTGTATATATATAGATTTTAAGCTTTTACTATAAAAAACACATATATACAAAAATAGAACAGTATAATGAACCCCCATTCAATGTTCATCACCCAAATTTAATAATCTTTAATAGTCTTCCTTTCTGACACAGTTCAATTTTAATTGAAACTTCCAGGGTAAGCAAATAATTATTTATAATTAATGGATAAATATTAATGAAATAGTAGGTTGTAATACAAAGTGATAGTTATGTCATTTTTTTTTAAATAGGAAGAGATACCAATGTACTGGTATATATTAAAAGAAGATTAGCAATGTGTGCAAGAAAATTAGGAAGAATAAGAGAAGCAGTAAAAATAATGAGAGATGTAAGTAAGTTTGATGATTGGGTGTTTATATTTCTAACTTCAGAAACTGAAAATGTGGTTTAAGTTGCCAGTTATTTTAATGTAAAATCATAGTTTTTAATTGGTAGTTTTTATAACAAGGTATTACTATACATATATTTCTAAGGGTTGGATCTCCACATGTTTTGTTAAGAAACTAAAGAATTTCTACTTTAATGAATTAGATTTAGCTCAATTGAGTTCCTTTGCTATAATTTTAATCTTTTTTCCTTTTAATGTACAGTTGATGAAAGAATTTCCTCCTCTTACCATGTTGAACATCCATGAGAATCTCCTAGAATCACTTCTAGAATTACAGGCCTATGCAGATGTTCAGGCAGTCTTAGCAAAATATGATGGTGAGTGATAATTGACTTAGTTGATAGCATGGTTAAAATATTTTTTTCAATTATGTAATCATAAATGTGATCCTATTCTAGTATTTCCTTGATTTTCTCTTCGCATTCTTTCTAGTCAGGATTTAGAATCCATGTTATAGTAAATAATCTTCTTATCAAGACTTTTGGGAGCAAAAGCCGGCAAGGAAAACATTTTCTTCTGTAAAAATTTATTTATTTTTTTATTGAGTGAGGGGTTTGGAATACAATGGTGAACAAGAAGACATGAACTTAGTCCTTGTATAATTTACAGTTTAGTGAAGGAACATATAGACAAATGAACAGTAGCTATATTGAAGCATAGTGTGTAAGGTGAGGTAATTGGAAAAGTACGGGGTGCTACGGGCATAGGATGGTACCTCATTTGTTTTGGAGTGTCAGAGACAGTTAACAGAAGTTGCTTTATGGTATGTATTAGAAATTCAGAGTAACATTTTTACAATGCTTTTTGGTTACAAAGTACAATTTGTTCATATGTTGAGTATAATAATCTTGTGAGGTGGTAGGATAAGTTTTTTTACTCTTGTTAGTAAGCCAAGAAACTGGAGTTAAAGAAGGGTAAATAATTGGTTAAGGTCTCCCAGCCAGTAAGTGTGGCAAGCCAACACTTAAATCCAGGTGTTGCATTTCTTTGTTTACTAGTCTTCCAATAGTAAGAAGTTGATATAAACTGGCTATTTTTATTATTATACTAAACAGTGCTCATTCACCACAAATAGAGTTGGGAGAAATTTTAAGAAGCATACCAATTCTCCTCATTCTGAATGAGGCATCAGCTTTTAACCTCAGATGGAAACATTCTAACTAGCATAATGTTTCTGGTCATATCTTTCACTATAACATAGGATGTATAGGTCACATATTCACCCTTGTTCTGTTGTAAGTTCCTAACCATTAGCTTGGGAATCCCCATGACTTGGAAAGTTTGAAAAGTGTCACACTTGGAAAGAGAAGTTTATTTCTTTGAAACATCTGGAATTCTTACAAGTGCTTCACAATAGTGTAGGCTCATGGAGAAATTTGTGAGAAATTCTTTCCATATGTAACTTATCGGGTGCGTGGCCTGCTTACAATACAGTGAACAAGCTTAGGAACCAAATACAAAAAATCAGATAGGACCTGATTTATTCAAAATAAAATAAAACTAACAACTTAGTTATGATTCCTCAGTTTTTGCCATTCTAGAATCCTGTAGAAGTTAAAAGCAAATTTATTTATTTAGTTCTCAATTTGCTGGTATAACTCTGGAATCTAAAACTTCAAGAGTGTCCACTAATACTACTCTCCTGATAACATTATTTTGGGCATTCTTTAAGAAAGGATCGGTATAGTTAATTATATTTCCCGATTATTTTTTTATTTTATAAAAAATTCTTTAAAACAATGTAGAAAATACAAAAACATTGGAAGGAGAAAAAATTAAAATCACCTGTTACATTACCTGGATTTAGCTCCTGTTAAATATATATATTTTTGTTTTTGAATCTCAGTTTTTCTTTGTGAATAGGTGGAGTTTTCAATAGTTCTAGCTATATATGTCTTTTTCCCTAACACTATTATTGTAAACAGATTATTATAAACTTTGTTGAGTACTTTTCACTGTTGTGCTTTCACAGACATAATTTAATCTCTGCTAGAAAAGTATAATTTCTCTATTTTGAGAAGAAAAAACTGACATTAAAGGTTAAAGAACTTGCTACTAGTTCAGGGATGCATAGCTAGTAAATACTAGAATCAGGATTAAAACTCAACTCTTTCAACTACATGTCTACCTGTTTCTACTACTATAGTGTATCTGTTGAATTTGTACCAGGAATTATTCTTATTAAAAATTGTCTTAAGATATTTTTTGTGGTTCTTACCTAAGTTGAAAATTAAAATTACAGATATAAGCCTTCCAAAGTCAGCAGCAATCTGTTACACAGCAGCACTATTGAAGACAAGGACTGTTTCAGATAAGTAAGTATTGAAAACCTAAATTGAAAATGTAGAAAGACTACTAAACTCAGTATGGGTTTCCCCTGCTATCTGAAAGTTCACTTTATGCTATTTCCCTTTTACAAGACACCTACATTAATACCCGTGTTTGCTAACTGAAAGAAATCTGAACAGGATGCTCACATTTATGAAATGGTAATTGCTTCTTCCCTTTATGCCATTCCAGCTTAGGAAAGGTTTCTTAGGAACGCTCTACTTGCAGATCGCAGGGGAAGCATGTATTATGTTTTTCACCACTGACTTTAAGTAATGCTTTTTTCCTCCCTATTTCTTTTTGAATAACCCTTGATCTGATGGACTTTGAGGCTTCTTAACTATTGTAGTGGAAAGAGCACAGTTTTTAGAGCTAAAAAAACCTGGATTCCAATTCAGAGTCTACTGCATACCAGCTGTGGAACTTTGGGCACATTAATCAGTTTGAGTCACTTCCTCTCTGTAAAATGAGAATAATAATACTGTAGCATGGTTGTGTGAGGACTGTGTGTGTTAAATGCTTAAAACAATGCTAGAAAGTACATGGAGGACATAGTAGCTATGATGATAATGATAAGGTGTATGGTAGAGAAATAGTTTCATGCTGTGTGTTCTGAGATTATAATTCTAAGTTATTCTGTTTCCCTTATCTTTTTGGCTGTCCTTAATGAATTTCTCTTTATTCCACAGATAAGATTTTCAGAAACTAAATGGCAACCATTTTCTTTCGCCTTAGATTACTATGCCTTGATATGAATTAGAAGGGAATATTCACAGTCTGTTTCCTCTCAGTGAAAATTTGATAAGAATGTACTTCTATCTCATGAGGCTCTGGATGTTCCTATGTAGCATTTCTTATTTTATCACCTTTCCCAGAATATGCCAGTGGACTTCTCCTGAAGGCTTTCATTACCTAAATTTGAGGATTTCCATTTCTTATGCTGCCCTTCTTTATATGTTGAACCAAGGGCTTTACTTTCAGGTTTACTAGTTACTTGGCTTTGTCCTTGGCTATCACCAGAAACCCTTGCTTCAGGAAGTTAGATTATGATCAAAATTCATGGATTTTTATATTTATTTCTTCATTTTGTGGTTTTCTTACAGATTCTCTCCTGAAACAGCTTCCAGAAGAGGGCTAAGCACAGCAGAAATTAATGCTGTGGAAGCAATTCATAGAGCTGTGGAATTTAATCCTCATGTTCCAAAAGTGAGAAATTTTATGATGAAAATGCTACTTTTATTTGAGTTTATCAAATTCATGAAAGTATGTAGACCAAAGTTTGGGTCTCCATAATTTGAGTCAGAATTATTTTAGTCTTTTATATATTTTTTTAAAGATTCATTTATTTATTTGAGAGAGAGAGAGAGAGAGAATGCACACAAGCATACACATTGTGGGGAGTGGCAGAGGGAGAGGGAGAGAGAGCCCCAAGGAGACTCCACACTGAGCATGGAATCTGAGGCAGGGCTTGATCTCATGACCCTGAGATCACAACCTGAGCTGAAACCAAGAGCTGGATGCTCAACCTACTGTACCACCCAGGCACCCCAAGTCTGTTATATTTTGATACTTATTTACTGTAAAGGGGATCTTAAAGGCATTCAGAGAGGTGAATAGGAGCAGTAGTTCACTGTAGGCTTTGTAATTGCTGTCAAAATAAAAATTGAAATGTGTTCACTTAGTGGTTCCTTTTACTTTAGTTACAGAGAAGAAATAAAATGGCACGGTCTTAATAGAAGATCATTCATTTTTCAGATCATTACATCAAATTTTCTGTTACTGTAAAAGCTTTTTACATCTAGACAGATGCTTGGGTTTGGAACTAGGGCTAGATAGACAAAGGCTGAAGACCAATAGATTAAAGTAATCAATGATAGGAAACAGATGTGGAAGTTCGCAGAAAAACTGCCAAGTTGATGTTTATTTAGTCGCAGATGAAACTATACCCATCTCATTTGTCTTTATATTATACATCTTGCAGACCACAGATTATTGGTTAATCTTTTGTCTTGTCACCCAAGATTAAATTTTGGGTTTTAAAAGTAATGCTCCATATTAGGAAGTATAGAATATTCAGAAATAGGTGCCTTTATTACTAAATGTAATATAACTATTGATTCCGGTGTAATGTGCATTAATGGAATTTGGAAGCAAGTAAACAAAGATATTAATCTCTAAAAGATAATCTCGAAGAAGTGGAGGTTGTAAGTCTGTTAGAGTAAGTACAGATAGAATCAAGAAAATTACCAAAGTCTAAGAATAATAGTCAACAAATATTCATACCATTCTCTTACTAAGTGACACTCGTCCCATAAATTTAAATAAAGATTTTATTAGGAATATATTACATATATAGCAAAGAATAAAAAGCAGAAATGTTCATCTTAGGTGATTTATTATAAAGCAAATGAGTGAAAACTACCACTGAGGTCAAGAAACAACATTGTCAGTCTCCAGAAGCCCACCTGCCTGCCCTTTCCCAGTTACACCTTTTTCCTCCTGTGTAAGGGTAATCACTATTCTGACATTAACTGTGTCTTTTTCTCCTGTATTGGTCTGTACTTCTCATTGTTGGCTTTATGAAATAAATTAAGGAGTGGTTTCTCTCTCTTTAAATTCTCTGGGATAATTTGTGTAAAATTAGAATTCTTTTTTTTTTTTTTTAAGATTTTATTTATTTATTTGACAGAGAGAGAGAGATCACAAGTAGGCAGAGAGCGAGGCAGAGAAAGAGGAGGAAGCAGGCTCCCCGCTGAGCAGGGAGCCCGATGCAGGCCTTGATCCCAGGATCCTGAGATCATGACCTGAGCCGAAGGCAGAGGCTTTAACCCATTGAGCCACCCAGGCGCCCTAAAATTACTTCTGCCTTAAATGATCAGTAGAATTTGCTGATAAAGCTATCTGATTCTGCAGTTTTCTTTTCTTTCCTTATTGATTGTATTTTTATTAAGTAATCTGTATACCCAGTGTGGGCTCGAACTTACAACCCTAAGATCAAGAATCACATGCTTTATCCACTGAACTAGCCAGGCACCCCTAATTCTGGAGTTTTCTTTATGAAAAGGATTTTCATTATAAGTTTCATTTCACTAGTTTAATAGGTTAATTACAAGTTTAGTTTCTTTAGCCATTCCATAACTCTTCAAATTTCTTATGTTGGTTTTTGTTATGTTATATTTTTCTAGGAATTTATTTCATCAAAATTTTGAAATCCATTGGCACAAAGATTTCATAAAATCCTTTTGTCATCTTGTTAATGGTTGCAGGATCGGTTGTGATATCCACTGTTTAGTTCCTAACACTAGTTATCTTTTTTATTTTCTTTACCAGATTCCCCCAGAGAACTATCAGTTTTATTACTTTTTGCAAAGATCCCAGCTCCAGCTTTGTCAATCCGCTCTACTATTTGTTTCCTGGTCTGTTCATTTCTGCTCCTTATGGCCTTTCTTCAACTTTCTTTGGCTCTGTTTTATTATTTTTTATTTCCTGTATCTTTTTGTATAGGTACTTAAATTAACACATTATTTTTCAGTCTTTCTTCTTCCTAATATATTTGTTCAAGTCTGTAAACCTCTAAGTACAGTGTTAACTGCATTGGATAGCAATATTTTTTGTTTAATTTAATTCAACATATTTTCTAATTTCCATCTTGATTTCCTCTCTGATTTAGAGATATACTTATTCCATTTAGCTATTTCTTAATTTCCAAGCATGTGAAGATTATCTTTTTATCAGTGATTTCTGCATAATTGCATTATGGCCAGAGAACATAACTGTGCGATTTCACTCCTTTGAAACATTTTTCAATTCTTGAATTTCTGTTTATTTCTTTTTATTATTATAACACATCTCCTGTGTTATTTATAGTTTGTAATTTTCTGCCAAACTTTAAAGTATACTTTTTTATGTCTTTGAAGATAGTTTAAAGTAATTAAAGTCTTTCTCTGATAATCCACATATCTGGAACTTCTGTGTCTGTTTCCATAATGTGTTTTTTTCTGCTATATTATTTTTTCTTGTCTTGTTCTCTCTTATGCCTGATTTTCTTTGACTATGTACCTGCTATTTCATTGGAAAAAATTGTGGAAATAATTCAAAAACCTCAGGTAATAGTATCTTCCTTCAGAGAGGATTTTCTTTGCTCTTAGATGCCTAGAAGAAGCAACCAGCAACATAGAATCACCTTAATTCAATTTCAGGGATTGATATTTTCTGGTCTCCCCAGATTATTAGAAACTGGGCTGAAATCTGTGAAAGTTTGGTTTTATTTCTGGTTTACCCTTATTCCTAGGATGCAGCCTTTCTGGGTCTCAATTCAACCCTGAGGATTTTACCAAGGCTCTTGCACTTAACACACCATGAATTCCTGCCATTTGTTCCTTTAGCCTTATAAAACTGGCAAAAAGGTTGAACAGCCTCTTAGCCACCTTGTCCAGAATTGGCAAATGTCTCTATGGTAAAAGAAGAAGCCCCAAATGTGGCTTACTTCTCTTATTGCTGACTTCTTTGGAGTGTTTGTTAATTCTCTGATGTATTTGATTAGGCTTTTAAAAAATATTTTGTTGTCTGAGGGGGTTGATCTGAATTATCCAGTCTTCAATTACTAGAAGCAGAGGTTTGAAAATCCTTCTATATGAACTGCTCTGCTATCTCATGCTGCAGAGTGGTTAAGAGAATGGATTCTGCAGCTACACTGCCTAGGTTTGAATTCTGGCTCCACTACTTCCTAGCTGTATGACCTTGGACAAGTTCTCTGAATTGAGTGAGGTCATGTGTAAATGGGGCTGATATCCCTTATCCCTTAGATTTGTTATTAAGATTAAATGAGTTCGTATATTTAAAGTGCTTAGAAGAATGCCTGACACACAGTAAACATTTCAGAAATGATTTTTATTGTTAATATCCAGGATGGGATAGAAATCTGTTCCCCGTGAGAAGATAAGCAGCAGTTATTAATCAGAACTATTCAAATTAAATACGTCGCTAAGGTGTCTAAAATTTTTAATTAATTGCCACTCAAAATAACAATATCTGTACCCTGTAGTTGTGGACTTGTTTTCTGCTTCAAAAATGCTCTCATGCAAAATGTATTCTAAGCGGTGACAATTATTTTTTTTTAAGATTTTATTTATTTGACACAGAGAGAGAGAACAAGCAGGGGGAACAGCAGAAGGAGAGGGAGAAGCAGGCTCCCTGCTGAGCAGGGAGCCCAATGTGGGACTTGATCCCAGGACCCCAGGATCATGACCTGAGCCTAAGGCAGATGTTAAACTGACTGAGCCACCCAGGCACCCCAGCAGTAACAATTCTAGTAATATGCATTGTGCATTGGTCTTCAAAACTACTACTGGAGACACTTGGGTGGAGGGAGGGTAGTAGAAATCCCAGACATTGCCCTAATTAAGTTCAGTTGTTGGATAGAAAAAATATATAAATCTCTAGATTGAATCTGCTCTAGATAATCTATAATGCTTTTAGGGATACTTTTCTTTTTACTTTAAACACACACATGAGAAGTCGAAGAAGACCCAAATAAATGGAGATATATGTACCATGTATGTGGATTAGAAGACTCAATATTGTTAAGACCACAGTTCTCCCCAAACTGATCTGTAGATTCAATCTAATTCCTGTTAAAATCCTATCAGGCTTGTTTGTAGAAATTACAAGCTCATCCTAAAATTGATATGAAAATGCAAAGGACTTAGAATAGCCAAAACAATTTTGAGAAAGAACAAAATTGGAAGTTACCTAGCTTTACCCAATTTCAATTGCCTTTTTAAGCTGCAGTAGTTAAAATAATATTGGCATAAATATTAAAAATATAGATCAAAAGAAGACAATAAAGAATTATGAAATAAACTCACCTAGTGATGATCAATTGATTTTCAACAAGAGTTCCAAGGCAATTCAATGGGAAAGGATGGTCTTTTTTATGGGGCTGGAACAATCAGGTATATATACGGAGAAGAGGGGAAAAAAAAAAAAGAAAAGAAAGAACTGAGACCCTTCCTTCATACCATTTACAAAAATGAAGTCAATATGGAACATAGATCTAAATGTAAGAGGTAAAATTATGAAACTTAGAGAAGGAAACAAGAAAATCTTTGTGTCTTCAGGTTAAGCAAAGATTTCTTCAGAAGCATGATCCATTAAAAAAATAGATAAATTGGACTCCTTAAAACGTTTGCTCCTCAAAAGACATCATTAAGAAAATGGAAAGCCAAAGACTAGGGAAAAATATTTGCAAGTCATATACTGTTAAATTCTGTATCCAGAACTTATAAAGAACTCTTTCAACTCACTAATAAGAGGACAAATAAGTTAATTAAAAAGTAATTAGTAAAGGATTGAATAGTTACCAAAGAAGATAGACGAATAGGTAATAAGCACATGAGAAGACAGCATCATTGGTCATTGGGGAAATACAAATTAAAAGCACAATATGATATTACCTTATACCCACTCAAATGACTATACGCACAAAGACTGACAAAATCAAGTGTTGACAAGAATGTGGAGAAACTGCATATATTGCTGCTGGGCATATAAAATAGTATAGCTACTTTGGAAACAATTTTGCAGTTAAACATATGCTTGCCATATGACCCATCAATTTCAGTCCTAGATATCTACCCAAGAGCAGTAACAACATATGTCCATACAGAGACTTGTGTGCACAAAAAGCAGATCAGTGGTTTCCTGTAGCTGGGCTGACTGCATGTAGACATGAGGGAACTTTTAGTGGTGATGGTTGCACAACTGTATAAATTCACTAAAAATCACTGAACTGTATACCTATAATGGTGAATTTTGTGATGTGAAATACATTATCTCAGTAAAACTATATAAGTGTATATTTAACTAGTATGTAATGTGTATATACTTGAACATTTTTAAATCATTTGTATTTGTAGGTAGAAATTTAAGTATGTTACCCCCAACTAAACATCAAAGTCAGTTGACATTTCAACTGTATATCAAAATACCTAGTTGAGTAGAATGGTACTATAAGTCTTACAGTATTGTTTGTGGATACACACTTAGGGTGGGTATTTTCAAACAGGATAATTATTAAGGTATTTTGGAGAAATTTTAAGCTCCAACAACTTGGATAATATCCCACCTAAGTAACATTGGTGTTAATATGAACTGGAAGAGCTCTGGTCTGTAAGACTATTTTTGCTAGGGTTTTACAAGGGATAAAGTATGTACTGATTCAGATCCCCCCCACCAGTTATGTTCTCTATCTCTGCCTTTCAGCTGGAGCCAAGCAAACATGAAGGGCTTTAGGAGTTTTCTTCCTCAAACTTCAACTGTGGGTTGTTATAACTTATTTAACCTAACAAACAGTGGCCTTTACATACATACATACATAAATTTAATCTTTTATTCTTACAAATTTATTATGAAAACTTGTCAAATGTTATATGATTCTTACCAGAAAAATGATAAAGGATAAAGCTATTTTAGTAGGAAATATTTTTTGGCAACTTTCCACATAACTACAACAGAAATGGCTGCAGGTCTAGAGCAGTGCAATTTGTTAAAGCTGGAAACGATTAGAAGTGCAATAGAGAAAGATCACATAAATCTCTTCAGGCTATGAATTTGCTTTAGATATTTCATTAATATTGATTGTACAGATTTTTTTAATCTACTGAATGAATTTCAATGTGCAGTAACTGTGATAGTAATAGCAAAAAATTAGAACAGCATGTTTTCATGGGTTTTGACTTGTTCTTCATTACCTAGCTATGGCTTTGGTTCAAAAGTTTTTTAGTCACCAAACAAGAAAAAGATTGTACGTCTTTCAGCTACTATAGAAATAGGTTCTTTTTTAAGAGTAGAAAATGCTTCGTACCATCTAATTATTCCACAGCACCCTGTTTCAGTCATTCTAGTGTCTCATATCCTTTATTATCCAACCATCAAAAGTTTTATAGAAGGTATTCTTTTTTTAATTGAGATAATTCACATGCCATAAAATTCACCCCTTTAAAGTACACAATTCAGTGGTTTTTAGTATATTCGTAAGTCTCTACAATCATCATCACTATCTAATACTAGAACATTTTCATTTCCCCAGAATGAAATCCTGTACCTATTAATAGTCACTCCCCACTCTTTTCTTCCCTAATCTCTGGCATCCACTCATCTACTTTCTGTCTCTGTGGATTTGGAATCATAGAATATGTGGCCTTTTGTCTCTGTCTTGTTTCACTTAGGATAATGTAGCATGTATCAATACTTCACTCCTTTTTATGGCTGAGTAATATTCCATTGTATGGATATACCACATTTTGTTTATTTATCAATTGATGGCTATTTGGGTTGGTCCCACTCACTTTTTGCCTATTTTGGATGTTGCAATGAATATTCATGTGCACATTTTTGTGTGAACACAGTTTCACTTCTTGGCTATAAAACTAGAAGCAGAGTTGTTGGATCATATGGTAATTCCATGTGTAACTTTTTGAGAGGCTTCCAGACTGTTTTCCAGAGTGACTGTGCTGTTTTACATTCCCACAAGCAATGTGTGAGGGTTTCAACTTCCGTACACCCATGCCAACGCTTGTTATTGTTTGTCTTTTCATTATAGTTATTCTAGTAGTGAATGGTGTCTTGTTGTGATTTTGGTTTGCATTTCCTTAATGATTAATGATGTCAAACATCTATCTTTTAATTTGTATTTTGGCCATTTGTATAACTTCTTTTGATAAATGTTTATTCAGATCCTTTGAACACTTTTAAATTTGTCTTTTTATTATAGAAGGTATTCTTTAACATTATTCTTATGGTAAGCTATTGACACTCTTTATTAATATGGTCCAAAACCATTGTGAATCTCCATAGTTGAAAATACCACTATAACATAACTTCACCCCTGAAATGTAAACATGAGGATAGGTCATGAACCTTGCTGAGATGTGAATGCTGAAGAGTCAGGGTTATTCATTAGGTAACTAATTTCAAATAAATTGAACTAAACTGAACTAAATTCAAACTAATTTGAATTAGTTAATACCCTAAAGACAATTTATTTGTGTCTGGCAGGAGAAGCTCTTGAGGGAAGAGAAAAGTAGAACATTTAAAAACAAAATAACACCTTGAGAATATGTTATCTGTAGCTTTTAAAAATTATTATTTCTTACTTTACAAAAAAAGCTGTTTTGTGTTGCCAAGAAACCAGACCATCCTGGAGGTTTCTTTAAGTGCAAGGGGAATTTTAAAAATAAATTATTAGAGAAAAGGGAAAATCCATTCTGGTTGATCAGACAGAAATTGAAGCATGTAGGATATTCTGAGTCCCTCCACTAACAGAAGATACCACCTCTTTAGCATCAAGCTTACCTTTAATTGGCCAAACTACCTATATTATAGTAGCATATATGAAGGATTAAAGAGGGAAACACTCACTTAATTGAGACTTAGTGGCATGGCAGGAATCAAAGGAGAAATGGGAAGTGGTGTTGAAGTCTCTGACCCAAACTTAGGGCACAGAAAGGCACGTTGCCTTTCTGTTGTGTTACATTGTGGTGTAGGTTGGAAGAATGGATATATAAAATGCTTATCTCTTGAGGTACTGCTCTGAAGGACAGTGCAGAAAGGAGTTTTTCTGTGGCAGAGGTCTTCTCTAGTCTCCCTTCCTTTTCTTTTGATATAAGATCACTTTCAGTTTGCTCCTGAGGCTGCCAGGAGTATTACGTTTTCTCTCAATTTTTTCATAGAGCAATTCTGTTTACTTTCTTTCTGGGAACTGTCTTTAGTCTCCCCCCTAAATACACATCCATGTGGACTCTTTGCATTCAGCCGGCCTGTCCAATCTCATAGAATGTGCACTGAGAAAACTAATTGCAGAGATAAATTGGTTCTTGATGTGCATGACTGATCAAGAGCAAAGTACCTTAATTTCAGATGCCTTCAGAGAGATTTTTCTTTAACCTCTCCTTTTAAGAGGAAGATTATAAAGTATTATCATTACTTCAGGTCAGAATTATATTGCTTTTGGTCAAAAGCTGTTGTAAGATTTACAAACTAATAGAAACAAGTAATCTAAAGATAAATTATGAAGATCAAAGCAATTCAAAATTAAAGTGAATGTGAATGTAAGCATAGGTATGGTTTTAGAGTAAAAAAGACCTTAGACCATACATCATTTATGTCTTTTTTTAACTATAACTTCTAAAATAGCTTCAATTCTTTTTAATTTTTAGGGAAAAGACTTGAGTAGTCATTTGAGTATGTTGTCCATAGTTGGATACAAATTGTTCGAACAATTTTGGTTCTGTTCCAGATATAACAGTAGAGTGATTTGGAGGTAATACGGAAGGTCCTGCAGCATATATTAGTACCAACCTTGGTTTATATCTTCAACTATATTGTACTTGCTGATAATTTCCAAACCTGTGTGTTTTAACTCTGGCTTCCTTCCTTGTCTATAGACTTGTATTTCTATCTAGTTGTGGAAATTTTTACCTGGATATCTGTTAGGTACCTCAGCCAGTGTCTCAAACAGAAATTTTTAATTAATTAATTAATTAATTAATTTTTATTTGACAGAGAGAGACATAGTAAGAGAGGGAACACAAGCAGGGAGAGTAGATGAGGGAGAATCAGGCTTCCCTCTGGGCAGGGAGCCTGATGCAGGGCGCTATCCCAGGAGCCTGGGATCATGACCTGAGCTGAAGACAGATGCCCAGCGACTGAGCCATCCAGTCACCCCTCAAAACTGAATATTTTAAAAATATTTTATTTATTGAGAGAGAGAGCGAGCAAGCAGGCAGAGGAGCAGAAGGAGAGGGACAAGCAGACCCCCTATTGAGCACAGAGCCCATCATGGGGCTCAATTTCATGACCCTGAGATCATGACCTGAGTCAGGATCAAGAGACGCTTAACCAACTGAGCCACCCAGGTGCCCCTCAAACTGAATTTTTAAAATCTTATTTTTAGGGCACCTGGGTGGCTCAGTGGGTTAAAGCCTCTGACTTCACCTCAGGTCATGATCTCAGGGTCTTGGGATCGAGGCCCGCATCGGGCTCCCTGCTTGGCAAGGAGCCTGCTTCCTCCTCTCTCTCTGCCTGCCTCTCAGCCTACTTGTGATATCTCTCTGTCAAATAAATAAATAAAATCTTAAAAAAAATCTTATTTTTAAATTTCTTCCCCAATTTACCTGCCCTTCTTTATTCCTGTATTTTGATTGATGGTTTCGTTATCATCTTCTCATTATTCTTTACTTCTGCCCTTCCCAGACTGCCAACTCATAACCTTTAAATGTCTTTCAGATCTAGCCATCTACTCCATCCCCTCTGTCATTGACCAGTTTATGCCCTCACTACCTGCTCTTTAAAAAATTCTCATCGTCATTGTAAAAGTAATGAGTGCTTTGTAAAAAAGAAATCGAACCCTTCAGAAGTTTATAAAATAAAAAATCCAATTATTTTTCTCCCAATTCTACTTCTCTCACGTAACCACTGTTTCTGTTTGGTTTATATTATTGCCAGACATTTTCTATGCATTTCTAAACATACAGTTAAAGATATAGAAATAGTCTCAAATACTTTCCATCTTTTGCTTGGATGATCAAAACATATTTCTCAGTAGTCTCCCTGCCTAATCCCATCTCCACACTGGCCATTGCCAGAGTTGTCTACCTAAATAGCAAAGCTGCTCTGCTTAAAGAGCTCTCCTTGTTCCCTATCACCTATCCAATCAGGACCAACCCCTTAGTATTGCATATACAGAAACGCTTCACAGTCTGGGACTGGCATCTGTCTCCAACCTTACTCCTTGCCACTTCTGCTTTGCTCCTTATCTCATTGTTCCCTGGATTGGTCATGTCTCATCATGTCTCCCTACCTTTGCACATATGCTTACTCTTCTCCACATGGCAAGTTTCTACTCATTCTTCAGGATCCTGCTCATCTCCTGCAGAGGCGTCTTTACCATTTTTCCCAAAGCAGAGATAATGGCTCTCTCTTCTCCATTCCTTCAGTGCCTTAATCATATCTTGGGTTTGTTTTGTTTTGTTTTGTTTTGTTTTTTGGTCTGTTTATATGTCTCTTCCTTAGTTTCCTAAAAAGCAGAACTCTTGTTTTACATATCATTTTGTGTCTGAAACTCTGCTTAGCACATAACAGGCATTTAGTAAATGTTTGGTAAACAGACGTGTCTGTACTTTTTAGACTTATTTTCCTATAAAGACCTGCCTAAGTAAACAAAGTAAAATTTTAGATCCCATCACTTTTTGGAATTTTGAAGCCATTTTACTTAATATTTTTATGAGTTTTGCTTAATGTTAATATTTTTGGCCTTTTAAGAATGGTAGTACAATTTTAGCATGGCCTTTCTTCTTTTTTTTTTTTTATTTATTTCACAGCGGGAGAGAGATCACAAGGAGGCAGAGAGGCAGGCAGAGAGAGAGGGGGCAAGCAGGCTCCCTGCTGAGCAGAGAGCCCGATGCGGGCCTCGATCCCAGGACCCTGAGATCATGACCTGAGCCGAAAGCAGAGGCTTTAACCCACTGAGCCAGCCACCCAGGCGCCCGGCCTTTCTTCTTATAAAATAACGCAGCTTTTAATGGAATACTATGTAACAATTAAAAATAATGAGTTGGCTCTCCATAGAGATAAGAAGAGATGTACAAGATATACTGTGAAGTAAAAAGTGAGTTACATAAAAGTTTGATCCTATTTTTAAGGACATTATATGTAAAGAAATCCAGACAAATATAAGTTAGATTATCCTTTTCTCTTTATTCTTTTATTCTCCAGTCTTTTTTAAAAAAACATTTATTTATTTATTTTAGAGAGAGAAAGAGCACGAGAGCATGAGCAGGGGTAGGGGCAGAGGCAGAGACAGATTGTAAAGCAGACTCCAAGCTGAGTGTGGAGCCCAATGTGGGGCTCAATCTTACAACCCTGAGATCATGACCTGATCTGAAACCAAGGGTCAGATGCTCAACTGACTGAGCCATGTAGGTGCCCCTATTCTCTAATCTTTTAATATAGTATTTCTACTGTGTGATTCTGCAGTGTTTAAATTTTTGTGCACTAAGCCTGTACTGTCAGAAGCAGGAAAAAAACCCAAACGAAACCAACCACTCCAGTTTTCAACCTTTCATATTCTTATTCACAGAAAAATAAAGTCTAGGTAGCAGAAGTTTGTTTTGTTTTGTTTTTAGTTTGCTCAGGGAGTTAAAAAATATCTTTAAGTAAAAACTGAAATAAAACATGAGTCTGAAGACATTTTAGCTATATATATATATCAGATCAGGTCAGTTAGTAAGTGCTTACTTTGTGTGTGTAGTGTGCTAGGTGCTATAGTAGAATATGAAGGATGTGGTTTCTCTTGTGTAGTAACTTAGAGCTTATGCTGAGTAGAAGAAATTCCTAAGTAGCAGGTTGTGAAGGAGATGAAATAAGGTATAATCCTATAATTATCTATTTTAAAGATATTTTCCCTAAATTGAAAATTTTCCCTTATATTTTGAGGGTGAAACTCTTTCAGTTTTTTATTAGAAACTGAAACATAAGAATTGTTTTATTTTAAAGTCAAATTGGAAAGTTCATTTGCTTGTAGGTGAGACATAATGAAAAATAAGATAGCACAAGGAAGATGTTTTTTTAGTGATTAAATGGCAAACATTTTAAAATATAAACCCCTGAAGTCAATTCCTAATAAACATGCCATATGTGTTTGACTACTATATGAATTGTCACTCAGATCATTAAACAGTGGAAATATATAGTTGCTGTATAAAAAGGATTTTCTTGACATATTTAGTTGATATTTTCTCTGTTTGACCGAATAATTGTTAACTGAATATCTTTGGCTTACTATTTGCTACCAAGGTAGGTTTAGTTTAAAGTTTCAAGGTTCTAAGACTCATTGAAAATAATTTGGGGTATTTTGTCTTCTCTACCTGTAAAATGAAGCAGAATTTTAATAGAAAGGATTTGGTTTACATATTAAAACAGTTTTCTTTGGAAAATGAGATAATCTTTTTATGTTGGAGATTCCATTGTGATTGCTGCTTTTTTTTTTCTTCCTACTGAAGAAGCTCTTAGTGCACTTGCTAAGAACATAAGGAGTCATGTCAGAGGTCAGCTATTTGAGTCCATTTTCCCACAGTTTCCTGGTGCGAGTGATCTTTTACTGTGTTTTAAAAAAATGGGCAAGGATTAGAGAGGATTAGAAAGAATATTACCCTCCTGAACATAGGCCCAAGACACTAAGGGGAGAGAACCCAACCAGGCAGCAAATGGGCTTTGCTTGACCAGGACACAACCTCTGCTGCATTCCTTTAAGAAACTGAATGGGAAATGTTAAGTCCCTAAACTGGATTAGTAAATAATCTCATAGCTTGTGACATCTGCTAAAATAAATTGATGAGTAGACTGCATTCTTACACTTTGAGGAACAAGCCAGAGACATCAAGATTAACTATTCTTTTTTTTTTCTCAGCTTTATTGAGGTATAAGAGTAAGAGTAATTAAAGATGAGCATTAAACTCTGAGTGCTGGAAAGGCACATTTCATAAAAAAAAGAAAAAATTATTTTAGATATGTTAATACAATGCATACATATATATTTATTAATAACCTAAGGTTCAATTTTGAAACCACTACACCTTTTTGTTTCTTCCTGCTAGTAGCAGTTTTACAAAGTATTTCACAAATTTCAGCTCAAATTTATGTTATCTCCTTAGTTTGTGTAACAACCTGAGGAACTTAGAATTTAAAGTTTAAGAATGTGTCATTTACAACAGTTCTTAGGAGTATTTCTCTTTCTATATTTTATAACAGAAGTTATTGTGGTTTGGACCTTAAGACACATAATTTGGTATCAAATTATGTAGAACCAGAGAGATCACTTCAGACTAGTCTAGTAGGGGAACTGTACTCTGGTCTTTGGAGGAAGTATTTAGCTAACTAAATATTTTTTGATAAGTTTTAAGTTGACCACTTTAATAATAAAGATGATGTATAAGTGGTTTATTTTGTGTCTTCATGTAATTAGTACATTTAATTATACTGCTTTTGTTGTGGGTTATAATATTAAGGCAAGTATTTTCTTCAAGAATTTAAGATATAATTTAATTTCATATGTAAATAAGAACTGATAGGCTATAACTTCTTTAACGGGCACACTCACTAATTCCTTAAATGTATCTTGCTCTAAGCTTTCTTAACTTGTTCAAGTTGGCCTTTACTCCGACCCGCTGTGTCTCCCCACCCCACCATCCAATCTTTTCATCAACATTTTACACATCATTATATATCAGTTCAAATCCCAAATTCCATCAAGTGGTTTATTTTCAACTCCTAAATCATAATTAATACCTCCTTAATGTATAGTTACCGTATGACCCAGCACTTCCATTCCTAGGTATATACCCAAGAGAAGTGAAAAACATATGTTCACATAAAAACCTGTGCCTGAATGTTTATTGCAGCATTATTCATAATAGCCAAAAGATGAAGACAACAAAATGTTCATCAAATAATGAATGGATAAACAAATGTGGTATATCCATATAATGGAATAGTATTCAGCCACAAAAAGGAATGAGGTACTGGTATATGCTATAACATGGATCTGCCTTGAAAACATTATGTGGAGTGAAGGAAACTGGTTACAATAGACTATATATTATGTGATTCTCTCTGTATGAAATAGCCAGAACAGGCAAATTTATAGAGATGCAAAGTAGATTAGTTGTTGCTTAAGGGGAATGGGGATTAGAGGGTAATAACTAAAGAGGATGGGGAGTCTTTTTGCGGTGATGAAAATGCTCTAAAATTGACTGTGTTAATGGTTGTAGTTATCTGTGAATATACTAAAAACCATTGAGTTGTACACTTTTTTTGAGTTGTACACTTAAATTGGGTGAATGGTAAAATATGAATTATGTCTTAATGAAGCTGTTATAAAAAACTAGAAAAATTACTATCTTCTATCAAAATTATTATATACACTGTTTATACCTCTAATAAAGCACTCAGTAGAGTCTTGTTATAATTATTAACTTAAGAAATCTGTCTTTCTCATTATATTAGGAAGCTCCAGAGAATCTAGTGTTTCCTAACAAACATAGTGCTTTGTTCGCAGTAAATATTAATTTAACTAGGGCGCCTGGGTGGCTCAGTCATTAAGCATCTGCCTTCGGCTCAGGTCATGATCCCAGGGTCCTAGGATTGAGGCCTGCATAGGGCTCCCTGCTCAGCAGGGAGTCTGCTTCTCCCTCTCGCATTCCCCCTGCTTGTGTTCCCTCTCTCACTGTGTCTCTCTCAGTCAAATAAATAAAATCTTAAAAATATATATATTAATATGATTGAACTTATACAATTAAGTTCCTCCATCTGCAAAATGGGAATGAGAGAAAAAAAGAATTGAATGTCACCACAAAATGTTGTTCCAAAACTGTATTTTATGATTTTTATACATAATTGTCTTTTGGAAAAATAGATATTCATTCTCACATTATTTCTTCAGCTTGAGTTTCCATTATGTATTTACCAAGGTCCTACATAAGCCATTTACCCCTTATTTTTGCCTTTAGGAATATTCTGATCTTTGGAATTTGCATATAGAAGCATTTTATATACATGCTGTCAGTGTGACCCTTTTGTCATCTCAACTAGGTTAATGTTTGTTTTTTAAAGAAATTGACATTATAAAATTTGAATCTACATTTTTGTGGGTGTTTGAACTTAACATAGTTTAATTTTTCATTTTTCTATGGTATGTCTTTGTGTGTGTTATCTTTCTAGTACTTACTAGAGATGAAAAGTCTAATTTTACCTCCAGAACACATTCTGAAACGGGGTGATAGTGAAGCAATCGCCTATGCTTTCTTCCATCTTCAGCACTGGAAGAGAATCGAAGGTGCTCTTAATCTGCTACAGTGTACGTGGGAAGGCAGTAAGTATTCTTTCCCAAATGTACAACTAATCTCTCAGACTATTCATTGCATTCCCAGGCAGCCTTTTTAAATGAGATTGTCTGAGTATTGTTCAGATTGGTTTCAAAGCGAACTCAGAGGTGTTTATTTGGTTTATTGGTAGGAGAAATGCCTGATGTACTTATATTGATGCCACATTTAGGAAGAGCAAAATGAGAAACTGTTATAGTATTCTGCCATATGTTCATTTAAATTACATATGTGTAAGAAAGAAAATGAAAACTTACATCCCTTGATTTATAGGCTTTTTAATGTGGTTGAGTTATTCTAATATTTTTTAAATTGGACTTTTGTTTTATTTTCAGATGTTTACATCTTGAAACTATTTTCTTCACTACTATCAACTCTTGTTCTTTTTTAAAATCTATGTTTTTATTGTGGTAAAATACACATAACATAAAAATTACTATTTTAACCATTTTATTTATTATTTTTTATTATTTTTAAAAGATTTTACCTTTAAGTAATCTCCACACCCAACATGGGGATCGAACTCACAACCCCGAGATCAAGTCACACACTCTGATGACTGTGTCAGCCAGGCACCCCCATTTTAACATTTTTTTTTTTTTTAAAGATTTTATTTATTTATTTGACACAGAGAGAGAGATTACAAGTAGGCAGAGAGGCAGGCAGAGAGACAGGGAGAGGAGGAAACAGGCTCCCTGCTGAGCAGAGAGCCCGATGTGGGCCTCGATCCCAGGACCCTGAGATCATGACCTGGGCCGAAAGCAGAGGCTTTAACCCACTGAGCCACCCAGGCGCCCCCATTTTAACATTTTTAAAATGTACAGTTCAGTGGCATTATGTACTGTCACATTGTTGTGCAATCATCACCATCATCTATCCCTAGGGCTTTTTCATCAACCCAAACTGAAAATTCTGTGCCACTAGACAATGACTCCCCATTTTTTCCTCCTGTCCTGCCCCTGGTAACCATTCTGCTTTCTGTCTCTGAGTTTGACTAGTCTAGGTATATTCTATAGTGGAATCATAGAGTATTTGTCTCATTAAGTCAGGCTTACTTCACTAGCATAATGTTGTAGCATGTGTCAGAAGATAATTCCTTTTTAGGGCTGAATAATATTCCACTATATGGGTATACTATACTTTGTTATACATCCATCTGTCAACGGACATTTGGGTTGTTTCCACCTTTTGGTTATTTGAATAATGCTGCCGTGAACATGGGTATTACAAGTATTTGTTCAAGTTCCTGCTTTCAGTTCTTTGGGGTATATGCCTAGAAGTGGAACTGGTAGATTATATAATTCTATGTTTAATTTTTTGAGGACTGTCTTACGATTTTCTATGGCAGCTGTACCATTTTATATTCCACCAGCAATGCACAAAGGTTTTTCTTTCTCTGTATCCTTGGCAACATTTGTTCTTTTTTTTTTTATAATAACCATTCTAATGGGTGTGAAGTGGTATCTCATTGTGGGTTTGATTTGCATTTTCCTAATAATTAGTGTTGTTGAGTGTTTTTTTATGTGCTAATTGGCCATTTGTATTTCGTCTTTGGAGAACCAGATTGTTTTTCAACTAACTACCAGGTCTTTTATTTATAACTTACTAAAATCACTTAGAAAATGAAAAAGCTTAATGAAAATATTTTGTCAGTGGAATTCTTATAATGATTGTCTTGGAAAGTACACTCCTGCTATTAATAAAAATTCAAAAATAAATTCAATACTCATTAACTAGAATTGGTTAACCCCCTCAGTTCCCAAACTTTGTACTGAGGTACCTTGGGGGACTGTAGCAAATCACAAGAGTGCCATGGGATATTTAAAAATTTCAGTGGAAACAGCAATACTCAACATCTGTCAAGCATCATTCAAACTGTTAGTTCTGCATAGTTCAAGGTTTCACCATTAGGTGGCTCTCCGTTCTGCATTTCTTTTGATGTTGTCATAGCTTTGCAAAGCTGGATATTTCTTAATTGCTATGATTAAAAGAAGTACCACACGAAAAAATTAGTGTGGAGCAGGAAATGAGGATGGCAGTGTCCAATCTGATTCCAAGGTTTGAAAAGTTTTGTGGTGCCAAAGAGGTACATACATACCATTAGTAAGAAAAGGTGATTGTTTAAAAATGAAATAATTAGAGGTGCCTGGCTGGTTCAGTTGGTAGAACATGTCACTCTTGATCTTGGGGTTGTAGGTTCAAGCCCCACACTGGGTGTAGAGATTACTTTAAAAAATAAAATCTTTTAAAAAATGAAATAATTATTTTTCCCTTTAATTTATGTATATATTTCTGATATACGTGTGTATATATATATGTATGTGTATATATGTATATATTTATATATATATTTATATATATATATGTATAGGACCCATGACTTAAAT
The DNA here is from genome assembly GCA_002007465.1 of Ailurus styani. Lineage (NCBI taxonomy): Eukaryota > Metazoa > Chordata > Mammalia > Carnivora > Ailuridae > Ailurus > Ailurus styani. Next base: position 47,392 of record LNAC01000555.1, read on the forward strand.
GGAACTGTTAGGTATTTCTTTCAGCCTAGGGGCATCATAAATGGAGACATGAAGGGCACCATGTATCCTTGAAGCAAGAGAATTTGGGAACCTCTGCATTAACCACTTTTTTAAGGGTCAGACACTGTGCTTGCCACTGATAATATGCAGATTAATGAAATTGGAACTACTAAAACTGAGGAGTGGAATGTCTTTAGATAATTCGACTTCCCTTTGCTTTTTCTCTAGTAATCTATAAGCTCCTCAAAGCCAGGTTCTCTATCTCATTGATCCTGTATGTGTCTTCAGTGCCTAACGTTCTGCCTGGCACATAGGAGGTTTTTGGTAAATATGGGGCTTAACACTGTATTTCATAAACAATAATCTTTATGAATGATTTCCTAGTGTTACCACTGATTTGTTCTGTGACTGTGGACAAATTCCTACTTTTTTATCATGGCAGAACAAAATTCATGTTTTGACAGAAGTTTATAGAACTAAGCACTAAAGGAAAAACAAAAACCTTATCACAATTTTGATGAATACTCAGCTAGTTGAGTAGGTAATGAAGATTCCTTCTTTAAGAAGTCTGAAAGAGCTGATGATAATCTAGATTAGGGATGGGTAAACTTATTCTGTAAAGAGCCAGATGGTAAATATTTAGTCTCTGTGGCCATAGTCGCTGTTATAGCTACCCAACTCTTGTAACATGAAAGCAGCCTTACATAATATATAAATGAATGGGCGATTTTAACATCTATATTCTAATAAAATTTTATTTATAAACATATATAGTGGTCCAGGTCTGGCCAATGGGTGATGCTTTGGTGACCTCTGATCTCAGTTAAATTCTGCTTGTAGAAAACTTCGGTGACATCTAATACATGAAGTTAGGAGCCATTGAGAACTATATAGGTTGCCAACAGTTAAGGTCACAACAGTTGTACATGTGGCAATTTTATGAAGATTCCTGGAAGAAAAGAAATTCATACCCACAGAGTTAAGTCTGTTGTGTTTATAGTGAGGAGACAGAGGCAAGAAGGACCCAGCCAGCCTTATCACCACTACTCCCTTTAGTTTTATTCCAGACAGACCATTCTATTCTCTAAATAAATCTTATTGTTCCTTAGTCCTTCTTTTGCTTACTTTGTTTCTTTCATCTAAAAGGTATCTCTAAAAAAATTAATACATTCTTTTTTGTTGTTGTTCTTGTTATTTGCCCCAGGGGTACAGGTCTGTGAATCATCAGGCTTACACCTTTCACAGCATTCACCATAGCACAAACCCTCCCCAACGTCCATAACCCATCCGCCCTATCCCCACCCTCCCACCCCCCAGTAACCCTCAAAATTAATATATTCTATGAGAACATTTTATAAAAATATGTCTCCAAAATAGCTTCAATCTGTAGCATGGGATGAAAGTAAATCTGAATGGAATGTCAATTTATATATTTTTTTTCTCAGCTTTTAGAATGATTCCATATCCGTTAGAAAAAGGCCATCTATTTTATCCTTATCCCAGCTGCACAGAGACTGCTGATAGAGAGCTATTACCGAGTAAGTAAATATTCTAGTTTTCCTAAACTTAAAAGTAGTTGTGTGATTGTTTTTCATAGTATTTTCTCATAGTAAAATTGCCTCTGGTTGAAATTCAGGATACTGTTTAAAATATTATTTTAGCCATTTCTTGGATATAGTTGTATATAAGTTCATTCCCATATATTTTGGGGGTAAAATGCTATGTGAGATGCAATGAGGATCACAAAAATTGAAGATATTAAAAAGAGCAGTCATCTTACAAACATTTGAAGAAGAAATAATACCAATCCTTCACAAACTCTTTTCAGAAAAGAAAGGAGGAAAGAACACTTCCTAGCTTATTTGTGAGACCAGTATTACCCTGATACCAAAACCAAAGACACTGCAAGAAAACTATAGAACGATATCCTCATGAATATAGACACAAAAATGATCAATAAAATATTAGCAAACTGAATCCAGCCACATATAAAAAGATTATACTCCATGAGCAAGTGGGATTTACCTCACAAATGCAAGTGGTTTAACATCTCAAAAGGCAATGCATTGTGTTAAAAGAATAAATGACAATGGATGCAGGAAAAGCGGTTGACAAAAATCCAACAACCATTCATGGTAAAAATTTTGAACAAACTAGGAATAAAAGAGAATTTCCTTAACCCGACAAAGAGCATCTATGAAAACCCCACAGCTGACAGCATACTTAATGGTGATTTTATGATTTAACCATTGAATGCTTTCTCCCTAAGATTAGGAATAAGGCAGGGTGTCTGTTCTCCCCACTTCTCTTCAGCATTGTACTGGAGATCTTAATCAGTGCAATCAAGCCAGAAAAAAAATGAATAAAAGTCATTCATGTTGGAAAAGAAGAAGACAAACTGTCTTTATTCACAGATGACATCATCTTCTATGTAGGAAATCCTAAGAAATTCATAAAAATACTTTAGATCTAATAAATAAGTTCAGCAAGTTTGCAAGATATAATATCCACATATAAAACTCAGTTGCATATTTTTTTACTGGCAGAGAATAATCAGTGCAAAAAAGAAATTTAGAAAACATTTCTAATCACAGTAGCATCAAAATGAACAAACAATTTAGGAATAATTTAACAAAAGAAGTATGTAGCTTGTATACTAAAAACGATGTAATTTGCTGGGAGAGATGAAAGAAAATCTAAGGAAATGGAGAGACACTCCATGTTTATTAATTGGAAAACTCAGTATTATTTATATAGCAATTCTCTCCAAATTGATTTATAGATTCAATACAGTCCCTACCAAAATCCCAGGAGGGATTTTGCAAAAACCGACAAGCTGATCTCAAAATTTGTAGGGAAAGGTACAACACTCGGAAAAGCCAAAACATTCTTTACAAAGAATGAAATTGGAGGGACTTCACTTTCCAGTTCTAAAAAGAGCAGTCATAGACTTAGGGGCAGAACCAGATGTATATAGGGTTATGATCACTGTGAGTCTCACTGAGTCCCTGCTTTTAGGAAGCCAAACTTCTCAAAAGAATGGTCTATACTTGTCTCAGCTGCCTTATCCACTCACTCTTCTTCTCTGTGAACTGGTAAATTTCTATGTAACTTTTCTTTTTATGATTTAACCAGTAAATAAACATGCCGAAGGTTATAAACACTAGCACCATATTTCCTTAGTGATATAAATCCACGCCACAGTTTTTACAGTCCTGGGCCATTAGAACTCAAGTCTAAGAAGCAAAGTTGCAGTTTTACAACCAGTAAACTTAGTGAGCTGAAAAGTCCAAACAAATAGATGAAAATTTAGGAGAGATTATGGAAGTTGAATATGCTGATATTTTTCTCCCAGGGTCTTTCATTTTCTTCCATCTTCTGAGATAAGTTATCTGTTTTTTCTTTGAACTCTAAAAGTACTTTGTGTACTTCTTAACCTCCCCCTTCTAGATTGTAAACTTGAAGGCCAAGATTCTCTTTATCATCCCTCCATGTATCTCTATAATGTTCACAGTGAAAATTGATACTCAGCAAATATTTTAATCAGTCATATTTATTAATATTTTTTCTTTCTTTCTTTCTTTCTATTTTTTTAGTTTCAGAGGCAGAGTTTAGTGATTCACCAGTTGCATATACTACCCACTGCTCATTACATCAACTGCCCTCTTTAATGCCATAAACAGGCCAAGTACATTGTTAGTACCCAACAAAAATATTAAATTTTAGTACCTTTTCCTCCTTATCCTACTCCAAACTCCTGAGCTGCTCACAAGTTAATAAACTGATAAACAACATGTTAAGTGCTGCATATATGAAATAGATTATAAGGAAGCTGGAATGGGGAATGCCTATCTCTCTAAGGTCAAGGATGATTCCCAAATCTGACTTGACTGACTTGAAGAATGGGAAATCCGTTATACAGCAGGAAGAGCAAATTTTTGAACAGGAGTGGGGGAAGTAAATAAATTCAGGCTTTGAGTATGTTGCATGTATACCAGATCTCATGTGTGTGTGTACACATGCGTGTGAATAAATGCAATGCTTAAATATTATATAATCTATTTAGCACATATATATACATATTTTTATATCTCTAATATATGGGTCTAAGATATATTTTTAAGGTTTATATGTATATTAAATACATGTACATTAGGTGAATAATAAATGTTGTAGGTATTCTTTGGGTAATAGCTATTTTAAACTTAAAGGGAATTTGTTAGGAGAAGACTGGATTATCTCAAAGAATCCAAAGACAGCAATTACAGTTGGACCTCAGAAGGGACTAGAACCAGAAACTAGAAGGCTATCAGGATATCCAGGAGTCAGTTATCTGTATATCTTCATCTCTGGCTGCCTTTTTCTGTCTCTCCTGTTCACACTTTTCTTTTTCTCCTTTCCCAAAGCCATCTCCTTTCTGTATGAGTTCTCATTTCTGCTTCTCTCAGTGTGTCTGATTCATTTTTCTATCTTTGTCATTTGGCTTTCCCTTCTTAGACACTCATATAGCCAAACTTGATGCCTTTATATCGCTCTAGTTTACACGTCATCAGTTCAAGCAAATAATACAGTATGAATAAGATCTCAGTCCAGCTTCTAAAACTTCTGGAAGAGAGAGAGTATAGATTTATTCAGGTGTATATTCCTAGTATGGTTAGCTGTGGCCTCTGGACAGGGTCAGGTTGTGTAAACAGGATTCCCAGGGGTTCCACTATCTCTTTCTTTCTACATCACCAAACCAACTTGGGAGTCATCATTTTATGGGCATGGATGAAATCACTAAGGGAGACTGTGTAGAGTGAGAAGTAAACTAAGAGTGGAACCATGAGGGTACAAAAATGTTGAAGGAATGGGTGGCTGATAAGGGGTTGGGAAGATTCAGTGAAGGAGTGGTCAGAGAGACAGGACAAGAACCAGAACTAGATAGGCTAGGAACTGAAAGGAGGAAAACATTTTGAAGTGAGGAGGAGTATCTGATATCAAGGAAGGTGATTACTGTGAAGAATCCATTGACTCTGGCAATTAGAAGGTCATTAGTGAAAGAAATTTTCTTTCCTAGGATGGTGCTCGTAGTTGTTGCTCTTGTTGTTTTTCCATTTATAGAAACAAGGATATTTAAGGCAAAGGAATCAATCTTTAATTATGGAACATCAATATGCAAGAGTGTATTATATTAGGTTAATACATTTAGCCTAATATGGCCCCCCAGATCATTACAAAAGTTGCCTGATATAAGGCCAATTTTACATAGTAATATGAATAAAATCAGGGTAATTATTATTTATTGCCAGAGTGACAGGCTACAAGAATGGAGAGTTTGCTTTTTTGGCAGGCCTTTATTATTTCTAGGGTACTTACACATTTGCAAATTCCAGGAGGTAGGAGAGGAGGGATATGCTGGGGGTTTTGTTTGATTATATTATTTGTTCTGAGAGCATTTTTCTGTCTCTGACTGTGGTAGAATGCACAAATTTTTAATAATGTGGAGTTCTAATACCCAGGAGTACTTAATGTTTTTTTGTTTTCAATTCTCCTTCAACCTTGATATGACTTACAACATTCTGGAATTTGCTTATGAACCTCATAAGTTCAGACTTGAACTATTCCCTTAGTTCACATAGCTATTTAGTTGTCTTTTATGCCTCCTGATAAATTTTTCTCTACAAGCCAGTGATGAAATTTGAACTTTACTTCCAAGGGAGTGTTTCTGTACTAGTCATCCATTATACTGATGTATTAGCCAAACATTGACTGACAAACGAATCTACAGAAAGCAATCCAAAAAGAAAAAATTAGGTCTCTCCTATAATATAAAAAGCTCATATTTTAGGAAATTATCTTACTAAAACTGTATCATTCTCTATCTTATAAAGTGGAAATAATACTATCTATCTCATATGGCTATTGAAAAAAACCAAACTAATATAAATTAAAGCACTCTGTAAACCATAAAATGCTATACAGTTTAATTTTATCAGTGTTGCTGTCTCTCACGCGATAGGAATTTTAGTGAGCATTGGTATACATAAATGTTCCCTGTCTTTCAAGCACCATAGCTTATTTCCTTGGTTTGCTGGAAGAAGTTCACCTCTTATGGTTGAGGGACAGGGCAAAAGGGACTGCTGGTTTTTTGGGTGCTGAAAGTACAATGTTGTCCACAATTTCTATTGTTTCTAACTTTCTAAAAAAAATTTCAGATTTGGTGTGCTTTTACTTTAAATGTGACTCAAGCCTCTGAAAATTTTCTGGATTTTTAATGAGTTCAGTTTTTGGCTTATACTTTTGAGCATAGTATAAGACATAAAAAATATGGCTACCAAAGGAAACTTAGGTGTAATCTTCTCTGTGAATCATTATGTTGAAAAAGTGAAATTTATAGCTGACCTTGATTCAGCACTGAATTAGTCATCCCTTACTTATGCAGGATATTACATCAGGAATTCCTGGGTTTGTGTCCAGCCCTGAGCAGTCAACTTCATGGACTAATGAAGTTCCAGAATAGTTCTCACTTTAACAGACATTTATTGAGCACCTACTATGTGGTAAGCATGGTAATAGGCTCATCTCAGCTTTGGTATTCAGGCATTTTCAATCAAATTTCAAATAAGATATAAATACTTGAATGCTATTAGTAATGAAATATCCCATCCTTAGAAAAATAACACCTGAGTTAATGTGTGAATGTGATAAAATAAGACAAGGAACTTCATGTATGTTCAGAATCCTAGGGCTTTGGCATTCTAGCCCAATTTTTATGGTGCTCTATGAAATGCCACACATAGAACATTTATTAATAACTGGGTAAAATTGTGGTTCTGGGAAATCTGCAACCACACATCTGTCTCTCGATCACTATACTTGTCTCTGAACTCCTGAAGAGCAAGAATTACAACAACTCACATTTAGGGACTTACAGTGTTCATCATAACAACTCCATAGCAACTATGAGAGAGTTTAGCAACTTATTCAAGATCACACAGCTAATAAGTGACAAAGCTCTTTTTCAAAACCACCTCAGCATGACTTTACAATTAATGTTCTTTCCCACGATGCCATCCTATTCCCAGTCCCCAGCACAGTCATCTGGCTCTGTAGATATGCTGTCAATGCTGGAATAAGTAATGGATAACTTTCTTCTATCTTGCTTAGCCAGAGATGCCTTGTTCTTTTTTAAAACAATTATTTTCCTTTTTAGTTTCAAACTTTGTTTGAAAATACTAAAACTGGCTTACACTGTATTCCCAAATAAAATCCATTTCTACCTCTTCTCTCTTGCAGCCTTTCATCATGTTTCTGTTTACCCAAAGAAGGAGCTTCCTTTTTTCATCCATTTCACAGCAGGACTGTGTTCTTCTACAGCAATGATAGCTCTTCTCACACACCAGTTTCCTGAAATCATGGGTGTTTTTGCTAAAGCTGTAAGTATGATCTCAAGGACTTGTGTAGAGTATTTGTGAAACACACAAGAAATCATCTCTGACCTGTTTGTGCTAAACCAGTTGATCAGTGGAAGATGTTTGTTATAGTAAATTACAGGAATTTATTTGTAAAGTTGCTGCCATAAATATGTCAAACATAAGTCTTTGGTGACTTGGGCTATATTTTTGTTGCTTAAAAGTTTAAGAATACAATGGCATAATATGATAAAGTTGGTCTTTGTAGATCACTTTTGGTGGTAAATATAGCACTTGTTACTAGCTAAGGAATAACCCAACTCTTTTAAATGTTTCTTTTTGGCATTAAAAAAAATATCTATTTGGGAAACAATCCCCCATTTTGGAAACAATTCCCTATTTCAATTTTTCCATTTAAATGAAATCATTAATGGTAAGGTCTGCTGATGGAGAATAAGTAGGTAAGGTGGGACAGATGGAACATTTGCCTGGGTACAGAATGTGCTTCTTTGCTCAAAACTTCTCACTGTTGTATCTGCATGTTCTTAATTGACCTTCCCCAACCTTGGGTGTAGAACCATGGATAGACCTTTATTTTCATTTTCATCCTTTAATTTGAACTACTTCTCCGTTGCCTGCGCTGGGGCCAGAAGGTACTTGAGGACTGATATTAGAGACAATATCCCATGATTATTTACTCTTCTACACAAACTTAGTAATTAATGTCACTGGCTCAAAGTAAAATTACCAAAGACAAGTCCCTTTAAGTTGGTAAGGCTTTAAAAAACAGGTCTTTTTTAAAATTAGCATTTAATGTATTATTTGTTTCAGGGGTACAGGTCTGTGATTCATCAGTCTTACACAATTCACAGCGCTCACCATAGCACATACCAGCCCCAATGTCCATAACCCAGCCACCCCATCCCTTCCGTCTCCCTCCCGTCCAGCAACCCTTAGTTTGTTTCCTGAGATTAAGAGTCTGTTATCGTTTGTCCCCTCTCTGGTTTTGTCTTGTTTCATTTTTCCCTCCCTTCCCCTATGATCCTCTGTCTTGTTTCTCAAATTCCTCATATCAGTGAGATCATATGATAATTGTCTTTCTCTGATTGACTTATTTTGCTGAGCATAATACCCTCTAGTTCTATCCACGTCATTGCAAATGGCAAGATTTTGTTTTTTGATGGCTGCACAATATTCCATTGTATATATACGCTACATCTTCTTTATCCATTCATCTGTTGATGGACATCTAGGTTCTTTCCATAGTTTTGTTATTGTGGACAATGCTGTTATAAACATTCGGGTGCACGTGCCCCTTCGGATCACTACATTTGCATCTTTAGGGTAAATACCCAGTAGTACAATTGCTGGGTCGTAGGGTAGCTCTATTTTAAACTTGTTGAGGAACCTCCATACTCCAGAGTTTTCCAGAGTGGCTGCACCAGCTTGCATTCCCACCAACCGTGTAGGAGGATTCCTCTTTCTCTGCATCCTTGCCAACACCTATCATTTCCTGACTTGTTAATTTTAGCCATTCTGACTGATGTGAGGTGGTATCTCATTGAGGTTTTGATTTGTATTTCCCTGATGCTGAGTGATGTTGAATACTTTTTCATATGTCTCTTGGCCATTTGGATAAAAGCGGGTCTTTCTTATACATCTTCACATTTTTACCAGGTAACAATAGTTCAAAAGCAGAAGGAAAATGCTAATTCATTTTAGTCCCAAATCAAAAAGCACTGAGAACCATAGAAACAGTAGTCCTTACTTGGCAATGTAACTTCTATGTTTTTCTCTATATGCATCTGTTCTAACTCCCTGTTTGCTCACAATTTCTTTTTCTGCCTTAAGAACAGTTTATTTTGTGCCTTAAAGATTAGTTGGTTTTCTTCTGGCACCAGGAGTAAAAGCACTGGTTTCCCTTTTTCCCTGAAGGTCAGCTGTATAATGTGTTAAGTTGCCACTGGCAGTAGGCCTAGCAGTCTCAGACTGCACTTGATGCTGGGTCAGTCTTCAAGGAGAATGACTTTCCACTGTTGTTCAGGGAGTATAGATATTTGGGTTGGAAACTGACTGTTTCCTTTTGGTGTAAAAGGGAAGTGTAGTGATCATACGGTAACTGTTGTTCACAGTGGTGCTGACTGGAGAGTGAGTGCGTCTCAAACTGAGATGACCTTACTGTGTACTCTGGCATGGAAAAAAGTTGACTGGAAAGGGAATCCCATCCATTTAAGAACTGGAAAAATATATGTAGCTGTGTATTTGAGATCACAGGCAAGCAGTGGAAGGGATGGTCCTTGGAGTTCTCTCAGGGCATTAGAAAGGAGGTAAAATCGAGTGGGGAGGGAGATTTAGAATCTAGAATCAATATGTGGCATATGTTAGTAGTGTATGTCCATGAGATACTGGCTAAAATTAGTGCAGAGTGTATTCACTATCTGCTGTATCCATCAATGTTATTATGTAGTATCTGTCTTTACCTGAGACATGGCTGATGCACACGAAGAGTCTTTAAGACTACATAGCGCAAGATCCTGAGCACTCCTCTAGCAGATTCTAAGAATGAATAAGTATACATTTTAAACTGCAAGCTTCTTTTTTAGACCAAAAGTTATTAATTTACTGTGATTCTAGTTAGTGAACAATAAATAGGCATTTATTTTCCATCCTTGGATATTTGTATAGTTGATGGTATATAGTTAAAAATATGCCTCACAGCAAACTTTTATAGGCACATCTTATCTGGTGGCTTTTACATGTCATTTTTAGTTCCTAAAAGCTAACTATTTACTCAAGGTACCTGCAGACCAATATTTGGCATGCAGCAGTACCAAGGGCAGGTTCCATTGAAGAATTTATGGAAAATGGTTACATACAGGCCATCTCCAGCTTACAAACACAATATATAAATGCCTACTAGCTGGCCAGCCAGCAAGGGAGCTGGAGGCTCAAAATCTTCTTCCCCTGCTTACTTAATGGTCTATGCGGTAGGAGCTTCACCATCACCCAGAAGGGGTTAGAAAGCAGAACCTCAGGCGCCACTCCAAACTTCCTGAATCTGCATTTTAACAAGACCCCCAGGTGATCGTATATGCACATTTAAAACTTGAGAAGCCCTAGTCTTCCCTTCCCGCAAGAGAAGGGATTTAGATGTCCTGGATAGTGTCACCTTCTTCTGGGCAGAGAAGGTACAGAGTTGTAGGATGGCAGTGAGCATAGGCTCTGGAGTCAGACTGCTTTCCTTTGAGTTCCGGCCCTGACACTTACTGGCTCTGCAACTTTAAGTAAGTTACTTAACCATTTCTCCCCCTCACTGTAAAAGGAGAATAGGCATTTGTGAGGGTTAGGTGAGTTTAAAATATGGCAGGTGTTTAGAGCCATGTCTGTCCACAGTAGAAACTAGGGAAGTGCCACCCGTCGTTGTCATCATTATCACCAAAGTGCAGCTGTGATGACAAATCTTAACCCCCTCATGTTGGGAGGAGCTATGTCCTGCTAGGAAGCTCAAGATGTATTTTCCTATAGAAATTGTAGTATAAATGGAGGCTAGGTGTCATTTATTTAAACAGTAACTGCTGGTACATTATGTGTATTTGTACCACCAAAAGTGGAGAAATGTTTCAGATTGTAGGTGCTGGAAGACTGCCTTGTAGAACATCAAGTATTGATAAATTGCAAACTGCCTATGTTAGGATTTTCAATTAGGTCAGATATTTGATAGCCAAATATAATGGAAATTGATCTATTTAGTAAGGCAAAGAAATTTAATAAAATTTCCTAATTTTCTCCCATTGTTTCCATGGTCTCTACCTCATCCAATATGTTTTTATATTAGCTCATATGATAGAGTAAATTAAATTTGTGAAAATACATTTGTTACAAAAATTGCTTTTTGGTGAAGCAAGGCACTAGGGATTAATGGTTTTTCATAACCCTCACTATACCTCAGATTGAGATAAATGAAAGAGTAGGAACTAGAACGGTTAGTGGTTTTAGTGCCCCATCTTTTGCATGTACGAAGTTGTGTGGAATAAGACTTCAGTTAGGGCTTTCTTTCTTGATTTTTCTCCTGGCTGAGATGAAAACCAAGTCTGACATTCAACATAGAGCAATAAAAAAAAAATTGCATAAATCCCTGGAGATGTGGAATGTGCTGATATCAGAGCTGATATTCTCAAAGGCCAGAATTCCTGAAAAAGGAAAAATTGCTTTTAAGTGGTAGGTCATTTTCTCACCTGCTTTGAAGCCTGCTGGGTTAAATATGAGAGTTCAAAGTAAGGGTAGCCAGCAAACCAAATGAACTGGAATCTGATTCTGCTTATCTGAAAGGAGCTTCTTTATTTAAGAGCAGCACTGCCCTCTCCTTAGAGAACCAATCTTCATCTAGCCTGGCCCCTTTATTTTTCTCCTACAAGAAAAGCTTTCTTCTTACTAAGCCTTGGGAGGGCGTTATCACGGCAGTGAAGACTATAGATGGTCTTTGGGGGTTTCACTGACTTACTGATAAATTCAGGCTTGTGCTTGTGATTTTAGTACTTTGAATTCAGAAGTGTGTTTGCATATAAAAACCCCTCGTTGGGTTTTAATGAAATAGAATAGATAGCCTTTGCAACCTGGCAGAAAAAGGTGTTAGTGGGAAAAGTCAGGAATCAGAAAGATTCCCAAATAGTTTGTTTCACTAAAGCAAAACTTTGTTGAAATCTGTTTCACTGAACACATACTGTAGCTGTGCTGAGGTGGGAATGGGCCCTGTTTCCACATATTTTTACTAATCTTTATGTGGGAAAATGTGGTTGGACATGCCAGTGATGAATTTCTGAGCAACTCATAATTGGCTGGCTTCACTGTAACTAGGGCCTAACAATCTGCTTGATTAATTCTTTAAGGACTACATTAGCCAAGTTGTATGATTTCCAAAGATATAGAAGGTCAGATGTTATACTAACAAAAGACCTTTCTACAGAATGTCCCACTGGGATTTCTTCAGCCCCTTCCCAAAAATAATTAACATTTTTCTCCCCAAATTACATTTTAAAAAATAATAAGCAGAAATAAATGCCAAATGTGTTTTACTGAATAGTGATTAAAACTTTTGAGGTTTGTACACTATTCTCATCATTTCTTTTTTTTCAGGGCAAAGATCATTTTCATACCTAGGGGAGATGATAGATAATTATAACTTTATATTGATATATACCAGTAGAAAAAATATATTATTTCTAAAGTTTCCTAATTTTCCATTGTTATAACCAGTGACATGAAATTTGTTCATAGGATAAAGTGATTTTTTATATTCTCCATCTGATTTCATTCATACTAAAAACCTATGATAGTTGTATCCCTCTTTATTAAATACATAGGGCCACATTCAGAAATTCAACCAACAAGTAAAACAAGTTTCTTCACTTTGTTTGAAAATGGATTACTTTTCAAAGCTGTGGGACTTCTTTAGTTCCTAAGAACTGACATAGTTTTTAAAACATTTTGAATTGCAACCAAGCTTATATTCCCATAAAATATTTTTCTGTAACCATACTATTTCCACAGCAGTATATCTGAGGTATTTCCCAGAGATTATACTGATAATAAAAGGAGCCCATTGTGTGACAGGTCAAAAAGTTTTAAATGTTTACATTTTTGTTCTCTTGTTAGTGCCACTGAATTCAATCTTTATTTGGGCAGTCTAGCATATTTCAATTTTAATTTCCTTAATTAATTGGGATAGTTCTAGCAAGAGAAAAGAAGTTCTCTACTTCTGTTAAGGGCATTTCTCATGCTTCATTCCGATTGTTCTCCTTCAAAAAGAACCAGACTGAGAAGTTTGTGATATTGCTGTTATTCTTCTTTATCCATATTTTCTGAGTACTAAACTCTTCTTTTCAAAGAGGGGAAAAAAGAATAAAAAATTAAGACAATGTACTTTTTAATGCATGTTTATACCCCTTCCCTGGGGTTTCCTTCAGTTTTGAACTTTGTGGAAAACACGTTCTTTCCCTATTAACATGTGCCTGTCAAGTATGAAGTTCACAAAAGCTTTCCCCGAATTTATTTGGCAGTATATTTAATCATCCTTTCCCCCTCAGACATCCCAGTGCCAAAGTTTAGGACATGCTGTCACTAACTGCTACTGATATATTGATTGCTTAATCATTAGCACTTGGGGCAAATGGACTGCATAGCAGTTTTCAGAAGACTGGTACTTAGATATCAAAGTCAGCTGCTTACTCCAAACCCATTACATGAGTGACACTAGAATTCACATCAGAAAACCTACTGATTTTTCTTTTAGAAAATATCTTTATTTTTTTGCAGACCCAGCAAAGTCCCTTAAGTGGAGAGAATAATGGGATACAGAATAAAATTATAATCTTGAGGAATAGTTTTTATTGGCTTCTTTCTTGAGTCGAACTTTGCTCCTTCTCCCACCAGTCAAATTTCTAATGCTCAAGAGAACTAAATTTGTATGACTACTAAATATATTATGATTCTAAACCAGGAGTAATTTAAATTTCAGTTAATTATCTTTGTTCTTAAGAGTGTATCCTTAGACTCTCATTTATTCTTACCTGAGCCATTGGAGGACAGATTGTGGTTTTCCAATGTTTTAGATGGGGAAGTTTGAGTCATTCAAGTTCAGTGATTTGCTTGAAATCACACAATAGATAGGCCTTTAGTCGTGATATACATGCTTGGTTTCTTTCTTTCTTTCTTTCTTTCTTTCTTTCTTTCTTTCTTTCTTTCTTTCTTTCTTTCTCTTTCTTTCTTTCTTTCTTTCTTTCTTTCTTTCTTTCTTTCTTTTCTTTCTTTCTTTCTTTTCTTTCTTTCTTTCTTTCTTTCTTAAGATTTCATTTATTTATTTGACAGAGAGATCACAAGTAGCCAGAAAGGCAGGCAGAGAGAGGAGGAAGCAGGCTCCCCGCTGAGCAGGGAGCCCGATGCGGGGCTTGATCCCGGGACCCTGAGATCATGACCTGAGCCAATGGCAGAGGCTTTAACCCACTGAGTCACCCAGGCACCCCCATGCTTGGTTTCAATAATATGTCAGTTCACAACTCAGGCCAAAACCAGTACAAAAGAATACATTTTAAACAAAACATAGTAATGCTGAAGGGATATAGAATGATGAAGTGGTGATAGTAAAGTGGTTTTGCTAGAGAAGTCTTCCTAAGATGAATTTGGAGCAGAGTTTTAAGTGAAAAGACTGATATGGATTTTCAGAAAATAGAAAGGACATTTAGGTTACAGAAATGCTTACGGCAAAACAAAAACGTCAGTAGACAAACTGCCTGGAGAACTGTTCCCTCTTTACAGCATAAGCTTATTTGATGAACTCTGATGCTTTAAAATAAAGAGTGCCCATTTGCTTTTTTTTTTTTTGTCTTTCAAATTGGTTCACTTTAATTTCATTCCTTTTCTTGCTAGTAAGCCTCTTAAGAACGAAGAACGCTGGTCATTTCCATCACATACTCAGACAACAGTATGAAAAACTTCAGACTATCTAACGCTCTAAAATGTACAGTAATACCAAAGAAACAGTAGGCACTGGTGTGTAATGATTCAGAGGGAATTTGATGGACTCTCTGAAATGGTAAAAAAGAAACTTTTAATATAAAGTACATATGTATACCCCATGTTTCAATATCATTCTTCTTTCAAAATCAGAGGGTAAGTTTGTGAAGGATTATCTGGGGAAGTTTAACTGAACAGAATAGGCCTTTGGTCTAAAATATAACTTATGTGTATTTTCTGGCTAACATGGGAATTTTAGGTAGCAGATATACCTCTAGTAGTTGTATCAGTAGGTAGGAAACTTAAGTGTGTTTCTTAATGTTGATGATGAGGCCTCAGTACAAGATTAGCTATTAACAGTATTCTTTCTGAATTTGAGGAAAAAATAAAATTATCTATCTTATTTCTGTAATGACATTAAGATTGCCTTACGTCCATCTCTAACAGCTAGCCTCAAGAAAAGGAATCACTTGGGCTTCAGATGCTGCTTGACAAAAGAGAACTGATATTGAGAGAATCCAGACCACGTAATCATCTTCTCATCTCATCCTCTAATTTCAAGCATTCTGAAAATGAAACGTATATGTATTCTTCAAAATGTCCAAAAGGGCTCTATTCTTACTGAGCACTTGTAAAATATCAGTAGGGTAAACAGCGAGAGAAGCAGTTTGGGGAAGAATTCAGAAGGGAGCATATTCTCACACCCTTTGCTAGGAACGTGCCAGCTCTTGCTTTCCTCTATTCAAGATGCCGGAGTCCCACTTTCTTTGTGAAGCCAGAGTTCAAGCTTTGACTCCCAGGTAGCAGCAGCTTTACAATTAAATTTTAATCCCCTA
The DNA here is from genome assembly GCA_002007465.1 of Ailurus styani. Taxonomy (NCBI): domain Eukaryota; kingdom Metazoa; phylum Chordata; class Mammalia; order Carnivora; family Ailuridae; genus Ailurus; species Ailurus styani. The sequence continues at coordinate 63,131 of LNAC01000555.1, forward strand.
GTGTTTGTTAGACTCCTATCTAGAGTATAGCTGCAACTATTCTTGGCAGGCAAATACATTGCTGTGTTTCCTGCAGTCACAGTTAGATAGAAGAATGTTCTCTGGCTGGGGTGTGGATGAAGGCACTTTACTAATCTTATGCATAATTCATCCTTGGTTGCTGGGGTACTCAGAGTTAAAACTTTGCCCTCTGATAAAATTCAGCTGGATTTTTTATTTACTTGACTCTGATCCTTTTGGATTTAGCCCTTGTTGGGAGCCTGGGGATTCTAATTCATCTAAGCCCTAGCTGCGTATACTTTTCTTATTAATGTGCTCTGGATGTCTTTTAGCTATTGTTCCGACCACCATAAACAACAACAGCAACAACAGCTGCACTAAAGAACATGCAGTTCAGAGGCCTGGAGACCCTGAAAAGATTTCTTTTTTCGGTATTGGCTGATTGACTGGAAGAACTCCAGTAGGGCTTATCTGAGTTTGTTTTCAAAGTGTAGTTTTTAAAGAGCCTCCACATTTAAAACTATGTGAACTCTTGTTCTATAGCATGCCACAGTGTGGTAATGATTATTCTGTAATGTACTCCACATTTTCAACATTCATATTCATTATATTAAGATGTTACTACTAATGGATCTGTTCTTCCTTCATGCAGTGAACAGATATGTGTTGGGCACCGTCATGGAGTATGAGATAGTGTGTGTCCACAGGTAACTCATAGTTTAGCAGCAGGGGGCTTGAGACAGGCAAGGGATGTATTAGTATAAGACAAAGCTACTGCCACAGCAGGAGATTAGCTCACCCTCGCATGTTTATTCATTTGACTGGAAGTGACTGAGAAATTATTTTCACGTGCCTCACATAAGATGTAGTGACTTAAAAAGTCACTTTAGACTCAGAGAGGACTTTCCCTTTCAGAAGACTCTTGTTTATTTAGGAGCCCTTTCAGTCACACAAGGAAGATAGAAAGAGGAGCCTCTATTCTTTTTCTTTTTCTTTTTTTTTTTTTTAAAGATTTTTTTAAATTTATTTCACAGAGGGAGAGAGATCACAAGGAGGCAGAGAGGCAGGCAGAGAGAGGGGGAAGCAGGCTCCCCGCCGAGCAGGGAGCCCGATGCGGGCCCGATCCCAGGACCCTAAGATCATGACCTGAGCCGAAAGCAGAGGCTTTAACCCACTGAGCCACCCAGGCGCCCTATTCTTTTTCAAACATGAGCCATGTAGGACTTTCATCTTAACACCTAACTGACCAAGTGCATGTTTTTATAAACAGTGGTATTCATTATGTTTATCTAAATAGTTTAAACTTTATCAAAAAGTGAAGCGTTCCACAATTCAGAATTTAAATAAGAAAATGTCTCTCCTCAGATTCACATAGTAGCTGCCATGAGACAAAAGCCTCTCACGCTCTTGCATTTCCATCACCCTCTTTTGTGTCTTCTCATCCCTATTAATGACAGATTGATAAGAGGTAAGGGCCACTCTGGTTTGGAAAATGAAGCAGCGCGATGTCATGGTGAAACAGAATGGGGTAGTAAGAGTTAGGACTAAAATTACTTTGTGGTCATGTGAGCGAGACGGGAAGGAGCTACTCAGAATTTCCCAGAGCCTACTGTTAATGTCAACGCTGCATCCTGTAGTCACTGATACTGAAAATCGGCACATATGTTAATTTTTAAAAATCATAGAAGGATATTGGGGTAGGAACTGAAATAGAGACCTTTTCCTTCTCTCTCAAGCTGAATTTTGCCGATTGTTCTGTATCCTGGACAGTTCTACCTATTTATAGGGGAACCGCCAAGATTTTCTGAGTAACTATAAAATATTTCCAATCTTTATTGGCTCATTTAAGTATATGTGCTACCTGGATCATTGGGGATATGACCTTGGAATACATATTTCAAAATAAGCACAGGACCTGTCCTTAGGGAGTTTATACTAATTAGGCATGTCATCAATAAATACGGTAAAAAAGGGCGCCTGGGTGGCTCAGTGGGTTAAAGCCGCTGCCTTCGGCTCAGGTCATGATCCCAGGGTCCTGGGATCGAGGCCCGCATCGGGCTCTCTGCTCAGCAGGGAGCCTGCTTCCTCCTCTCTCCTCTCTCTCTGCCTGCCTCTCTGCCTACTTGTAATCTCTCTCTCTGTGTCAAATGAATAAATAAAATCTTTAAAAAAAAATAAAAAATAAAAAATAAATACGGTAAAATGATGGAAGTATGTGGAGTAGAAGAGTAGGCCCAAAGAGTATGCTGATTTAACTTGGTGTGGCAGCAGAAGAAAGGAAGTGGGACAATTTGAACAATGACTTGGAGGCAGAAGACTGCAGATGAGGCTTTGGAATTTACTGGTGATTGTTAGTTCTCTAGCAATCCATCCGAGTGAATGCTGTATCTGCTTGTATAAATAGAAATTGTTATTCTTTGGGTGGGTTAACAGAATACGTATCTCCAAGTAGTGAGTTAGATGCATTATAGTGTCTTCCAACTCAGAAGTCTGATTTATAGCATGCTGGTAAGGCGGTACATATTTCTGGGTTGTAAGGAACCAACTGTCATCCATTCACCTGTGTTCCCGTTTAGACTAGAACATGTCTGCCAATATTAGGTCTCCAGAGAAGGAGTTAGGTCAAAAGTCAACTCCAGGCCCCCTGAACTCCTGACTACTACCTACTCCTATGAGACTTGGACAAAGATAGTGAACACAGTTACTCAATTTTTTTTTTAACTCTTAGATTTCAGGTGGCATTGAGAGTAATCATATCTCTTGTTTGGTCTCAAGCTCCATATGAAATTATTTTTTTAATAGCTTTTGAGCAATAACTTTTCTTTGGTCACTTAACCAGTCATACAAGTTGAGGCTTTTGTCTCGATGTCTATTTTATACTAGCTGCTCTGGGAGAACAGATGAAAAATAATAAGTCAGTTAGAGATTTTATGAGTATCAAAATCCCTTCCATTCAGAAATGTAAATAAAATAACCAGCATGAGCAATCAGCTTATGTCAGATTCCATGGGTTTATGTTACATAGGGAAATTATAGTGCAACCTGAAACATGCTTCTTAATGAATTCATAGTGGTGTCACAGTTGAATGTAAACCCTTGAGCTTTTCTATTGTGAAAGGTTTCAGAAATCACCTTTTATAAACTGCCTAGGGAAGGAGGAAAAAACTAAGATGATACCAACAAATGCTGTCACTGTGTAAGTGGCTGCCTCCCAGCACCAGATTGTGCCAGTTAAGTAAAGCAAACACTTAGAATACTGCTCACCTTTTGGCTTATTCAGTGGTATGTGTGTGTGTGTGTGTGTGTGTGTGTGTGTGTGTGTGTGTATGTGTCTTTTAATATAGTTGAGCCTTGAATGACATAGGAGTTAGGGCACTGACCTCCTGTACTGTCAAAAATCCACTTATGACTTTTGACTCCCCCAAAACTTAATATTGACTGGAACCCTCCTCAACGTAAACAGTTAACACATATATTGTATGTTATATGTATTATATACTGTATTCTTATAATTAAGAAAAAGTTATTAAGAAAGTCACTAGGAAGAGAAACAAATACATTTACAGTACTGCACTGTGTTTATAAAACAAATCTGCATAGAAGTGGACCCATGCACTTCAAACCAGTGTTGTGCAAGGGTCAACTTACTCTGTTTCTGAAAGAAGCACAAGGAGAGTGCTGTGGAAGACCTGGTTATCTTTGTGATTTTTGTCATCAAAAATTAAGAAAGCTCAGTAAGGAAGTAGAACAGGAGCCTGGTAAATAGCTCTGTTTTTACCTTCACAGATGCGAGAAGCCAGAGACCTAACTGGAAGTTAGGAAATTGGAATTTGTCTCTTGTTTTTGGCAGCCACTCTATCTAGCAGCTTGTAGTGCACAAGACCTATCTTCTCCCTTATCAGTGAACTGGTTTTGCGGTCCCTAAAGCTCTTTCATCACTCTCCTCCCATTCACTGTGGCCTCGGACATGATGAATCTGCTTGCCTCAAAAGTCCCGTATGTCAAACAGGACATTGCGCCCTGTCAAATTCTAAGGTGGGGAGTGAGGGAAAGAACCACACATTTTTAATTTTCAATTATTCCTCTTTTACATTGTAATTTCTCAAGAATTTGACTTGATTTATGCCGGCCTTTGGGCCTGTAAGCCTCCATTAATGCATCACAATTCTGGAGAGAATATTTCACATCTCTTAGTCTAGAACCTCAAATTCTAGTGAGTTGTAGTTAAATTAACACTTAGCATTTGTTATTTACAATGTGGCTCTCTTTTGGTCCCTGTATATGTAACAAATGGACTCATCCTCGTGCTTTCCCATCGGTGCACCGGCGTTGACGGACATAGATCAAGACGCTGTCCGCCCCTGTGGGGGCTCTGCACCATGTGACAGTCAAGGCACATGCAGCTAGCTCACATTAGTTCAGCCCTTATCTCAGCGTTCTCATTTCTTGGTCGTCCCCAGTGTATATAATATGTCCCGGCTTGAAATTCCTTATATATTGCTTGCACATTCTTGCTTCTGCGTTTCAGCACATACCGGTTCCTTCGCTGTAGAAGGCTTTCTCTGACTCCCCTCCACCAGTCCATCCCTTATCTTTTAAAACTCCAACTCAGAAGTCACCCCTATAGAAAGGCTGATTCATCGCCTGCGCCCGATTGCTGTGTTGGGAGACTTCTGCTTCTCAGTCCATTCCTCCAACTGTTTTTCCTTTGTGATTATTGCCTGTGTACCTTGTCACCCAACAAGCATAATGATCTGGGGAGTAATGATTTTCCTGCATCTCTTGTCTTTGTCTACTATATGCAAACATTTTGGAGACGTACCAACGGCCTTCTCAATTTCCCCAGAGTTCTAGTCGGCCTTCCACACCTTTTCCCTTTACATCATAGCTGACTGCCTGGAGGAACAGGGCACGTGTTCAGGGCTTGGCCTCCACCTCAGCATGTGTGTGGTAGCCGGCTGAATAGGCCCCAACAAATGGGAAGGATTTAACCCTTTGACTTGGCAGTCTCTGCATTCTACTCAGACGCCTTCAAGGAGTAGGTGTGGGATCCGAAATAGGTCTGGAGACGGGAGCAGGGAAATTTTTAATGAAGCCTTTTTCCTTCCTTTTCACACAAGACCCACGAAGCTGCTGTCGTCAGCAGCTCACCCGACACTCTCCGGCTCTGCCTCTTTTCCAGGAGTCAGGGTTAGTTTCAGAAAAAGCCTCTTGCTAGAAGCCATGACCTCGTACTTTTATCCCCTCCATCTGGTGTGCGGCCTCATGGGGCTGTGCTGCTATGCAGGAGGTGAGCAGTGGAATTCTTTAGATGATGACTTCTGAGCCCACATGCGGAGGCAGTGGGGGTGGGGAGCAGGGAGAGCAGTAAGAGCCAAGATCGATGGACCAAAAAGTAAGGTTTGCTCTGGGATAGATCCTGACTATAGGTAGACTGTTTTCATGAGTTGTCCTTCCCCTAGCTCAAGTGGGGGCCTGGGTCTGTGATGGATGAACATTGTGTTCCTGCAGTTTTCCCTTCTGCCTTCACAGTTGGGGTGCAGGAGTGGGATAGGTAGGGTATGTGCAGGCTTATGCTGTTTCTGAAGGAATGCATTCCAGGGTTGAACAGGGAAGGGTTCCCCTTGCACACATCCTCTCTTGGAGCTGCTTTGTCTCACTGTCTTGGACCTAAACAGAAGTCCGGATTTTGAATGAGGGTGGGAGGAGGGGTTGAAAGCCGCAAAAGTTTTTGATCAAGTAAAAATCTGTTGTCTGCCTCATCTCGTAGGGGTTTCTCTGCAGGGTGGATTCTCCTTGCCTTGGTGTAGATAAATTACTTGTCTCAGCTAGAGGTCCCAGGACTTTTACCAGGCCTTGAGTAGGCATCTGGCCTGGGATAGGACGGGTTTTTACACTCTCTCATTCCCTGTTCATACTTTCCTAGCCCAGGAGTTGACAGCATTTAAAAAAAGAGTGAAATCTCAAAGGAAATTCTAATACATACTTTAGAAGCCCAAAGCCTTAACAGTTTCCTCTCACGGCTTCTCAGGACTACTTTTACTCTGCGCGCTTAGCATCACTTTAAAAGAACTGGATAAAATTAAAACAAATGTTACTCTGAGGAAGAAAAAAAGGACTAGAAAGTGCTAGAAGCCAGAGTTGATTAAATGCAGACTGCTTAGTGTAGTGATCATTTTGTGCCAGGGGAAATAGTGGCAGAAATGACAGGGGATTCATTAATGTGGTGAAGGAAGGCCTAGGCTGTTCCTTTTGTAAATTTCACTCACCTACACTCCTAGAATATTTTGTATCAGTTTCTGTTCTGAAGGGGCTGGGATTCTGGCCCTTGCAGCCCGAGGTATTCTCAGTCTTTGAAGCGAGCACACAGTATTTGAAGTGAGAGGCCCCGGATTTGAGTTCTGTCTGTGCCACTCAGCATCAAATGACCTCGGACAAATCACTGAGCCTTTCTGAACAACATCTGTGCAGCGAGAATGTCTCCTGCCTCACAGGATCAGTGTGAAAATTATGTATATGTTAAAGCATTTTATACCTGAAAACGCTTCTTATGAACATCACATCCTGAAGAATAATCCAGGAACCCCATCCTGAAAGTTGTCAATAGGACAGCTGTGGATTACCTGGTCTTCCCTTTTCTCTTCACTCAGTTTAGCCTTTCTCTTTGGTCAGGCCTGCTTACAGGGGCTGGTGGTGGTGAAGTCAAGTCACCAGATTTCAGCTCCTTTTGAAGGAGGAGAACTATGTCTAGCTGCTCTATTAATAGTCTCATAGGCAGAATGGAAGTGAGCAAATAGTAGTTCAGACTTAGGGGATCAGGGGAAGAATGCTTCCCTTGCTTTCTCACTCCACGATGACTAAAATGTCTTCAGTGAGGAAGAGCCACAAAGATGTTCAGAGATAATTTAAGCCATGAATGGGAAGTGGAAAAATGTACTTAAAACTCTCCCTCTCTTCTATCCCTTTGACCTTTGGGGTCAGGGACAGCATATTACTGACACTCCACTGGCTATTACCTGAAACCTGCCAGTCACCCAAAGAGACTAACAGCTCCTAGGAAAGCTCAGTTCAGTGCAGCAGCTGTGATATATTTACCCTAGTAAAGTCACCGCTTGCTCCTCTCCAGGACCTCTCTCTTGTGGACATTATCTCTGGAACCCAAAGCTATCCTGTTTTCTAACCGAATAAAAGTTAAAAACAACAGGTCTTGGGGAGCTGGGCGGCTCAGTCGTTAAGCAGCTGCCTTCGGCTCAGGTCATGATCCCAGGATCCTGGGATAGAGCCCCGCATTGGGCTCCCTGCTCAGCAGGAGGCCTGCTTCTTCCTCTCCCACTTGCCCTGCTTGTGTTCCCTCTCTCGCTGTGTCTCCCTCTGTCAAATAAATAAATAAATAAAATCTTTAAAACAAAACAAAAAACAACAGGTCTTGGGGAGCAGGCTTGGTAATTCTGTCTCATGCAGTCCTAGGAGGCTGCCCCATCATCCTTAGCTCACAGGGCATGAACTGCTCTATCTCCAGCTTGAACCAGCCACGAGAGGTCCCCCAGTCTTAGCCATTCTGCTTGGGTGGCAATCGACTCCCATCCATCCCTCCTCTCCATGCCCTTTCTGCGTTCTCACCCTGCTACCTCCCAGAGGAATACCAGTCCCCAAAATGCACAGCTGCTTGCGTATTGATAATGGAACTTTTTGACGTTCCTTGGTGATGGCTGAATCCCTGATGTTGGTATGACTTTTGAAGGATTTGACTGAAATCCAGTTGCTTGTTTCATTGTCGGGGAGAGGAAAGCGGGCAAGAACTCTGCTGTAGCCTGGGAGAAGTAAGTGTGCGTCCACAGACACACACCTCATGTGTGTGCATTTCCTCATCGTTGTGCGCAGGCTCATAGGAGGAGCAAAGAGTGGAAAGGAAGCATCTCTTTCTTGTTTTCCAACATTGCTTCAAAGGTGCCCAACCCCCGTAGTAGCAGGCAGTTCCCAAGTGGAGGGTGGGGGCAGAGGCCTCCACCAAGGCCATCAATAACCAGGTGTGAGCTACAGGTCTCCGTGTAATGTGAAGCTCTCCCGTATTTCATTTCTGCACCCAGGGGGCGGCTCTGCAGGATTGCTTACGGAGAGCTCTGTGTCTGGCACCTCTCTCCACAAGGCCCAGGCGCCCAGGGTCCCACGGACCTGCCCAGGAATGCATCACATTATTCTCTGGTGCTGTAATTTGGCTGCAGGAGCTAGGCTGACGGCCTCCCAGGGATGAGAAACATACTCTCCCTGGCGTCCTCCCTTGGGCTTCTGCCCTGTGACCATTGAGGGTGTTTAAAAACTTCAGAAAGGCTGGGGGAAAGAAAATTCCTGATTATCTCTCTTATATTAAGCCGTGTAGAAACCAATGTCCTGAGTGGGTCCGAGAATTTGGCAAAAGACTTAGTTGGTGTTCTTGCTAAGGGAGGTGAGAAAAAGGAGAAGAAATTACTCTCTGCAATAGAGAGGAAGAGAAACGAGGCCGTAAATGGTCATGAGTCAGACCTACAAGACTTTTTGCAAACAGACATTCAGGGCCAGGCAGTGTTTAATTTTTTTAAATAATCCGAAGTCCCTGATTTCATTTTTCCAGCATCATTCTAAGAAAGCATATGGGTTAGCGCTATTATTCGAGGCTAGCAATTACAGGAGTTGGCTCTTAGTGCAGGACTAGGTTCAGGCTGGCGTTCTGACTTGTACACGAGGCAAACTGGCCACAGGCTGTTCAGCCGAGGTACTGCAGCCACGTGCCTTCTCTAAGAGAGTTTAAGGTCTTTAAAGGATAGAGGTCACGTCTTTGAAGTTAACTTTGTATCCAGATGGCACTTTCTGCAATGCATTTTACTAAATATTAAAAGTTAGAATAAATGAGGACGGACACAGAGTGTCAGAGAGGAGAGGGGCAAAGGGACTGTTGCCAGAGGGACAGACCCCTACTGACCAGAGGAGGGGTGGGAGAGGGGGGTAGAGGCAGTGAGAGGGTGGCAGCAGAACTAAATGGAGCCCTGACTGCACCAAATGCAGTTCTCCTCTTGCTGCTTGTTCCAAATAAATTAGTTTGTTTATTGCGGAATGGATGCCCATTGTCCAAAGCCAATCGGAATGCAGAGGCAAGCTAAGAAATAAGAGGAAAAATTAATTGTTTAGCCATCATTCCTTCTTGGAACCACATAGCCTCTATAGTGGGGCTCACATGGACCTCTTTTCTCTCGCTATCCACCCCACTGTTCATACATGTCACTCTCTGGCCAGCTTGCTCTTCTCTTAACCATTTATAGGAAATTGTAAAACCTGGGTCTTTACGAACTTCAATTTGGAGCCCAGGGGAAGCACAGAGCACTATGAGATGCCAGAAGAGGCTCAGTTCCTTCCACGGGGTGAGAACAGAAAAGGAATGGGTAACAGAGCACAGGCAGAGTGAACGTGGGTTGAAGTTCCAGGAAGGCGTAGGACATTTATGTGGTAACCCCAGGCATTCTTGTGAGAGCAGGGGTGGACTGGGACCTGAGGCTCTACCCAAAGACAGTACCCATATGTTAATTTCTGCAACTCTATTCTTGATTCAGACTGACTCTGACCTCCTTACCTTCCCACTACCCCAAGGCTTTCCTCCTCCTAATCCCAGCTCAAGATGTCAGAAGCTCTTCTCTTCCCCTCCCGTTTCCCCCTCCCTAATCCCACCATTGGCTCATCAGTTATCCAGTTGACTCCACTCTGCAAGGAAGACATTCCCTTGGCCTGACTCACTCAGTCCCATTTCTCCACAGGAATCCCCTCACCGCAGACCACAAGGGCCCTGACTAGCTCATGTTTTGTGTTAATGGATGTGAAACTGGAGCAAACCCCTCACCAAAAGAAAAACCACCCTAAACTCTCCCACACAGGTCTCAGCAGGTTACACAAATATTAGTCCTATCATCCAAATAAATCTGCCCCCATGGCCCAGAGCTCTGGCTCCCCCATTCTTCTGCTGCCTGTGCAGAGTGAAGCTGTTCCACAAACACGTGAGGACCCCAAGGGATGTTGGAGAGAAACTTGGAAAGGCCGGGGGTGGGGCACCTATATTCAGAATTCCTTGTGTAGGCCCCTCAATCTTCAGCCTGCTGTCAATACTTTACAGTTCTAAATGGAAGATTCCAAGAGATGTCACAATGGGCTAGACCGGTTAGGGACTTTGGTAAGAGCGTCCAATGGCTGAAATTGGGGGTGTAATTAAAACTCAATATCTGAGGGCGCCTGGGTGGCTCAGTGGGTTAAAGCCGCTGCCTTCGGCTCAGGTCATGATCCCAGGGTCCTGGGATCGAGGCCCGCGTCGGGCTCTCTGCTCGGCGGGGAGCCTGCTTCCTCCTCTCTCCTCTCTCTCTGCCTGCCTCTCTGCCTACTTGTGATCTCTCTCTCTGTGTCAAATGAATAAATAAAATCTTTAAAAAAAAAAAAAACTCAATATCTGAGATAGGCCTGTAACCTCACTTTACAGATGAGATGATAAAGGCTTGGAGAATTTGAATATCTTGTTCAAAATATCAAAAACAGTGAATGGCACAGCTGTGATTTCAACCCAGGTCTGTCATAACTGCAAATTTCTTTGCCATTCTGGTCTTTTACAGTGTCACCAGGCAAGAGATAGCCATTTTCCGAGTCACATAAAAATAGGACATCACAGTTTTGGGGACTCCATGTCCTAGCTTCTAACTTACTAAGCCTATCATTTCTGGAGCCTCCACTACTGCAAGCTTAGTTAAGCAGCAGTAGTAGCATAGAAGGAACTCCCCTATTTGAGCCAAAAGTGGAGTGAACAATAATAATCACCAGGACTTGGAGAGTCACTAAAAATTTTTTTGTTGAATAACTGGAGAAAGGCTGCTTTCTAGGCTGTTTACCACTTTGGCCCCAAGCCCCAGCTCTCCTGCCCCCCATAGCCACTGGCTTCCATCCCCAGCTTCAAAGACCAGAATCCTCTCCTAAAAATTACCCAAGCCAGAGATCCCTGCCTAGTACACACTAATGCCTCATGTGGGACCCTTGAGATCAGACCTGCTACGCTCTCCCACCCCTCCATGAGTCCCATACCTTTTACTGAGTGTTTCCCAAATCTGTCTGGCCTCCAGAATAATGCATAGGAACTTAAAAAAAAAATCAAATCCCAAGGCCTAGGCAGCCTTACTAAATTACTCTTTCTCAGGAGTGTTCCAGGTTATTCTAGTGATCTGTTAGGCATAAGAACCTCCACATGCCACTCAGTTTGAACAGGCAACAAGTGAGCAAGAGGCAAGTGAGCAACATGCTGTCTGATATAGGTTGAAAAGAGGAGGGAGATTCAAAGAGAATGTATGTTTGTATAGTCATATAATTTTTTCCCCTACAAAATACAGCAGTTTATAAACCTATGAGCATGTGAATGGAACCTTGTCCACTATGGCTAACTCTTATCTAGCAATCCCAGGCTCTTGATAATTGAAGAAGGTTGTAGCCTAAGAGTTTCTTTTGGGGTACCAGACAGTCTGCTCAAACTGACCGAGGGAAGAGATGTGGTTTCATCTCTGTCCCATCTCCCCTCAGTCAGGTAGAAACACAAAGAAGCTCTCTCTAGGTCCCCTTCCTCTTGCACACACAAGAAGTGTCAGGAAGCCAGTGCAAAGGAAAGGAAAGATGAGCCTTGACCATGTGCTTTAGTGCAACTTCTATCACTCTGAAGACCCTACCTCTTCCACTCTCCCTTCTAACCTCCAGAGGGGGCAGTCAGGGAGCTGTTCAATTTCTCACATCCCCTGTCAACTCCTTCCCAGGGCTAAGGAACTAGTCAGGACACCAGAGTCCTTCTGGATTACTCTCCAAGTCCTTAAATAGAAACTGTAGCAGCCCAGAGTTGAGGGTAGAGGAAGGTGTGCATGCAAAGGTCTTGTGCTTTTGAGTCAGGAGGTTTGAAGTACAGGGACGAGTGAGGTATTTATATGTTCAGGTCTGGTCCAGCCACTCTGCCTTCTTGGGGGCCTTGCACGTGTGGACGTCCACAGTGTTTCTGCATTCCTTGCAACGCACCGCACAGCACCAGTGGAATTTACACTCACACTGGGTGACGCGGGTGACTCGAGTTGTGTCATACCCTCGGCCACAGCACATGATTTCGCAACCATCCGTCCCTTTAGATGTCTTGCTGCAGACACGGCCCGCAGTGCCTAGGGAACCTGGGTTGGGGAAGAGAGAGTGAGAACCAAGTTACCTCTTCCTTTAGCTGCCCTGGATTCCCTTACCCACATCCTCATGAGGAAACCATAAAGAATCCCTTTTCCTGAAAATATGCCCAATTAGCCAAAATGACCATCTCCTTGCTTCTCTCTGCACCAGCCTGGCTTCTTCCCACCATCAAGGCTCCCCAAAAGACCACTGACTTCACCTGCAACATCCCCCCTACCAATACACGGCTCCATATCTGTTTTAAGACCCAGCCTTAAAATGCTCCCAACTGTTAAAGCTGGGTAAGAGCTCTCTGTGTTTGAAGTTGTCCATACTAAAAAGTTAAAAAAAAAAAACAGAAAAACAACTTAGCCTATAATTTATCTTTTCCAAGAAGTCTTGCCACAACTCTGATCCAGCTACCATTTGTTAGTATTTTGGTCCTTAGTTGATATTTTATTAAGTTGTACCATACAGGGAAGTAGTACAGTATGGCCATTAAAAGCAGAGCCCTTATTGTCAGATTGTCCAAGTTTAAATTCCAGCTCTGCCACATCCTAGCTGTGTGATTTCGCAAGGTAGTTAATCTCTCTGGACTTCAGTCTTTTCCTATGAAAATAGGCATAATAATAGCATCTAACTCAGTGGATTGTTATACTCTGTCTATAATCTCTGTTCAACTGAGGATGAATACTGAGTCGCGTGACTGCCCAGAAGTATGTCCCTATGGAATTCCTACAGAATATCCCTTGCCCCTGCCAGTAGGAACTCTTGGAGGGTAAGGATGCTGTTACTCCCTGCACAGAGAATGCCTAGGACTTCATTCTGACCGATTTTAGCAAAAGAGATCCTGCCAACAGATCATAAAAATCATAGAATTTTGGATGGGATGGACCCTAGAAAATATCTAGCCTAGTGTTTCCCCAGAAATAGGACAGGAACTGACCTGGGGGCTGAGGAAAGGGAACAGATCAACTGATTCTGACACAGCAGGCTCTATATTCTACTGTGATATGCAAATAAAATGCTGGAACTTACAACTTCTATATTTGTTTTTATCTCATAAACTTAAAATCTCTACTTTGTTTTATAATATACATATTAATGCAGTAGAACATATATATCTTATATATATATTCAAGTTATAAATAAATATCCACATTTTGGAAGTACATGCTTCAAGAAATTTTTAACAATAGGAGTATACAACCCAAAATGTTAGGAGGTCACTCCTCTGATGTGTGAGCTAACTAGTTGTACTCTCTCTGTTATTCTCCTGACTCCAAGGGCTGGGTCTTAAGTCCTTCTCTTGTGCACCCAAAGCCTCTTGTATACTCTGGAGCTGAGCTGTCCAGTGTAATAGCCATTAGCCACATGTGGTCATCTAGATTTAAATTAACTAAAATTAAAAACAATTTAAAACTTAGTTTCTCAGTCACACTAGCTATATTTCAAATATGCAATAATCCCATTTGGCTAAATGGCTACTGTGCTGGAAAGCACAGATGTAGAACATTTCTCTCATCACAGACAGTTCAACTGGACAGACTGCTTTGGAGGGAATTTCTGGCTTACTACTCCCTTTTGGGATTACTTCTACCCTTTGAATTCCAGGCCCCACTTTGGATTTTATGAGACCTAATTTTAGGCCTCCAAGGAAAACCAACATATATATGACGCATCCTCCCTTCTAACTCCAAAGATCCTACCCCAAAGGTGCATTTTAGGTATGGCAGTTTAGGCTTAATGCCTCAGGTATTAACGGAGTTACTTCAAGACATTCAGAGAGTAGTCCTCTGAATTCCATCACATGGGAAGAAAACATACCTAGTGGCAGGAAGTTGCTGGGAGAATTGGAAGGGCTCTTTCCACCCTTTTCCTCCTAGCACCATTCAAAGGACACAGACTACTTTCTGTGTTACTTGGGTGGAGCCCCACCCTGTTTCTGTGTCCAGTTTTGCTCTGAGCCACTTGACTCTCCAGGAATGACCGTGATGGGTGAAAACAAACAGAACTGAAGACAGCTGAACTCTCTGGCTCTCTCTCTTCCAAGGCCTGAGTGCCAAGTCTACAGAGAAGAGCCTGAGAGCCCATGACAGACCAGGGGAAGAACAGCTCTTTTCCACAGCAGGTTGTTCCTAGTCTAACCTGTCTGAACCTGAAACATGAGCCAAGATGGTAACTTCTACTCTTTGGGGGCAGTAGCATATCAACTTCCAGCATCCCCAAGAATTCCACTACAGATATCTGGAACAGATTGAAAAACAATTTGCTGCTTTCTGCCAGTGGTTAGCCCTCCTGGGATCTCCTCTTTTCCTTGCTTCCCCAACTCCATTTTTGAATCTTCAATGGCAGCACACTGGATACAGCCTTTCTTTTCTCTTCTTCTTCTTCTTCTTTTTTTAAAGATTTTATCTATTTATTTGAGAGAGAGTGAGTGAGCGAGAGAGAGCATGAGCAGGGGGAGGAGCAGAGGGAGAAGGAGAAGCAAGTTGTCCACTGAGCAGGGAGCCCGACGTGGAACTCAATCCCAGGACCCTGGGATCATGACATGACCTGAGCCTATGGCAAACACTCAACCAACTGAGCCACCCAGGTGCCCCAGGGATACAGCCTTCCAAGGCCACTCATGGTCTGATCTGAACCCATCTATCTACCTCTAGTCCCCCCATCCCAAACCTTCACTGGGTCAGATTAATCTGAGTTCTCAGTTCCTAGAACGATTGTGTACTTTCCCCTCTGCCACTCTGCTTCTCTGCCTGCTCTTCCCTCTAGGCTGTCCAGGTAATCCCTACACTTCAAGAAAGAGCTTAAGTTCCACATTTTCAAATAAGCTTTTCTGGATTTCTCGAGTCACTGTCTTTTGCAGTTGCATTTGTCTCCCTGTGACATCTCATCTCTTTAGGTAGATCGTAAAGAGCCAGAGACTTAGAGCTCTGTCACATGCTTCTTCTGTTCAGCCCACCCACTGCTTGCTATGGAAAAACAGGTGACTTATTTAAACATCCCCTGCATAGTACCTACTGTGCCCCAGAGGCTGGGGATGTGTAAAGGAGTGACAGATGACCTCTTCCCTGCTTGGGCAGCCCTGGGACTGGGGGACTGAGGCATTCACCACCAATCTCATTATAAGGTGTTCGTGTAGGGAGAAGACCAACTCCTCCCATAGTACCGCTTCCCTAACTCCTGAGGTTGACCACACCGTGATTAACTGGGGCTGTCTGCACCAGGAGCTGGGGCTCCATGTCCCTACCTGCTTTCCTTACTCACCTGCAGCCTTGTCCAAGACACAGTAGTCTGGGGAGTTGTCGAAGTAGACAAGGTCGGTCCGGGTGGCGCGGCGGTAGCCTTGGCGGGCTGCTGTGAAGTTGGCGCCATCCTGGGTTGCTGTCACCTGCACAGCGCCGTCATAGCGCCGCCGCAGGTAATCACCTGTGCGGCGGAAGTCTGAAAGTGCACGCCAGCAGGTGCGCAGGGTACAGGAGCCGCTGACGCCATGGCACTTACACTCGAGCTTCAGAAACCGCCGCACAGCCTGGGTGGTGGGGAAGCAGGTCAGGGAGAGGCAGCCAGTCAGGGCACTTTTTAGCCCTCCCCAGAGCTAAAAGCAGGAGTGCTCTGACATCTGCCAGACCCAGCCTAGGCTGGACAGCAAGGGCCATCGGCTTTTCTCTCCCCCTGTCAGATCCCACCCATTCTTCCTGACCAAATTCAAGAACCTCTTCTTCCATGAATCCTTCCTGGAACTCCTTCCCCTCTTTTCTCTACCTTTCCCTTCTTTCCACCTATGTGAAGACACATTATGCACTTGGTTGACTCTAGGCATTCCTAAGCTCCCTTGCACTTACTGCTCCAGTGCCATGGGAGTTGGGATCTTTGGAAGTGATCCAGAGGCCTTTAGTGCTTCCACCTTCGCATTTAGTCCATGATCACACATCCTGATCACCCCAGAAGACATGAATGTATGTGCATAGACATGAGTACTGACCGTGCGACCACAGCGGTTGTTGTGTAAATTCATGAGGGCCCGGGCATCCTTGAGCCTCTTTTCCTTGGCATCCACAAAGGCCTTGGCAAAGCGAACACCATAGTGGATGTTGTCACTGCAGCCACCCCAGTCAAAATCCCCACGTTGGTCATGGTGTCGGCCACGAGTGTAGGGGTCACAGCTGCACACACTCAGTTCACCCTGGCTACAGGCACGGGTGATAGCATGGACCACCCCTGCTGACGAGATGGCATATACGAATGCTGCCTCCCGGCTACCTGCAGAGAGAAAGGTAGAAGTAGGTTTCAGCAGAGGCCCAGGTCTGTCCCCCTGTTCAGCCCACACAACCCCCAACTCTGCAACCTTCTCTTCTTCTTGTCTTTCCCAGAGCAACTCCTGTACCGCCTTTATTCAAGGCACCCTTCCCTTCCAAGAGCATTCCCCAGAGTATCTGACCTCTTCGCCTCGGCCCTCACTACTCTCCATCCACTTCTTTGTCTGTCTGACCTCTTGGGCTGACCTGTACTCTTGCCTTCTTCCAAACTCCCTGGGTCCATCCATTGAAAAGTTTCACAGTGAGTCATCCCCTCCCACAGAGTGCCAATCCTGGCTCAGCTAAGCCAGCCTCAGTCCACATTCCAGGCCTTTTCAGGCCTGCTCTGCTGGACAGTTCCCCTTCAATAGAGACCCCAGCCCAGGGGTCGGCCTATTTGGGGAGACCTGCTACTTTCCCCACCTGCTTCCTTCCCACCCTGCTCTTGGGGATTGATGACTCATCACCCCATCCCCCCGACACCACCAGATTCCCATCTCATTCCCTTTCTCCTAGTTTATTGTCTAGCTCGGCTTAGCTTTTTTGCTGAGCTGGGGCCAAGCCGCCAACTCTCCAAATATTTACATATCACCTTTCTGTTTATCCCTTGCCGCCATTACTGGAGTGTTGGGAGCGTTGGGGTGAGGGTAGTGACGGTGGCAGTAAGAACAGAGCAGCCATTCCTAACCCTCAGCCCTACAGTGCTGGGAACACCCAGGCTGGGCTTGGGGAAGGAAAAGAAAGGGAAGAAGAGAGAAGGAGGTGCCAGGGAATGCTGTACCTTTGTGCCATCATCCCAGAACCCTGGAATTTATTTATTTATTTGACACAGAGAGAGGGATTACAAGTAGGCAGAGAGGCAGGCAGAGAGAGAGGAGAGAGGAGGAAGCAGGCTCCCTGTCGAGCAGAGAGCCCGATGTGGGCCTCGATCCCAGGACCCTGGGATCATGACCTGAGCCAAAGGCAGAGGCTTTAACCCACTGAGCCACCCAGGCACCCGAACCCTGGAATTTAGAGGGGGGCCTGCCGACATCTCTCAGGTACTGAGTGTCTGTTCCCAACTGGATCCTGGGCTCTGCCCTCAGGCAGTGTGTGGGAGAGGGAAGGAAGATCGTGCCTGCCCTACCCACTCACCACCCCGGGCACAGAGAGGGAAGAAGGTGGGGCAGGGTGCAAGAGGCCCTTACTTCTGAGCATGACGCGGCCAAAGACAGTGTGGTCCCGGTCCAATGTGGTGCAGTTCCAGCGGTGGTGGCGGAACTGGTGCTGACACTCCCGGATCCATTCTCGGGCACCCTCGCCCACCGAGCGCATGATGTCTGGGTAACGCTGGCACAGCTGCCGCTGCCGGCTCACCAGACCAGGGATATTGTCACAGATCACTCGGGCGCCCAGGGCCCCGATGTACCTGCAAGGTGGAGATGACCCTGTCAGAGCATCCTGGTCCTTTGCCTGCCTCAGGAGGGGGATAAGGAGGGGAGAGGTTTGGCATTCAGAACTTGAAGAGGTTCCTTCCCCTCCTCCAACCCACATTCCCAGAGGCCAATGGGTGCAGCTTTCCCCACAAGCTCTGGAGAAATGGTTACACAGTTGCAAAGAGTCACTGAGTGGTCTCTTACCATCACCCACTCCCCAGCCAAAGACCAAAGTGACACACACTTGCAGAACATGGGCCAGGCATGTGTCACACACATAGAAGCCATGGGCATGTCACACAAACCCATTGCCTGTTTATTTAATAAACATTAAGAACCTCAGAGAAAAATAAACTAACAAAACGAGAGTCTGAGATAACACTCTTACACCCACATGTGAGAGGCACGTCCTGCATGGCTGGTCCACGAAGACATAGTTTGGGGGAGGAAGGATGGAGACAGGGAGGGGCCAGTGGGAAGAGACATCGTGGGCAATTGTGAACAATGCCTACAGCTCAGTCAGATCCGTGTAGCTAAAACTCCTCACCCCCAATCCTGAGGTCTGGGGAGGAAGACCCCACCCCCAGATCTCCTCCCTGAATCCTTTATTTCCAGGTCCCACGGCCTTTCTTAACTGATGAGTCTTTGAAAATCATCCTCCCCAACCTATAAGGCATGATGTCACAGATGAATCTGTATGGGCAGAGGGCTGTTAGTGGTGGGAAGCCAAAGCAAAGATAAAGCAACGGGGGTGACCCTCCCCTTATTCCAGTCCCCAGTACACCTAATTCAAGCAGTTGGAAGAAAGTCAATTGGGGTGGGCTACTAAAAGTTAGGTGGGTTGTTAGAGTCATTCTCAAATTTCTCAGGGCAGTATTTTGTCTTCACTCAAACGCTCTTAGCCCTGGACTCCACCACAAGGCTTGGGAAGAACATTTCAGAGGAGACAGGACTGCATTGTGACCTTTTCTCCCCACAAGGCCACCAAATGAGATCTGACCCATTCATCCACTTCTTACTTCCTCGCTGTCTCTCCAACACCTAGCACCTTCCTTGGCTTGCTGGGGATTCTCTGTTCTCCTGTCCTAATACATCAAAGGGATACCTTTGTCTCCTTCTCTGAACAGGTGGGGGTCACGGAGGGCAGTTGCTGCTACAGGCTGAAAATATTTGGTTTGGTCTGTGAATGAGCCTGTGGTTTGGGAAAGATCCCAAAAATGGGCCTAGAAGTGGGTGAGGAGAACAGAAGGTCGCCAGTGGGGAGAGGGGAAATGCTAGACTGCCCTAGGCTCTATGCCCCACCCCCCCACATTCACGCACCCAGCCCTCACCCACAAACTTGGTCACCGCTGGTGACACCAACTCAAACAAACACAAGGAGGGCTGATGCTTGCCTCTTCTGGAGCTCAGCAGGGCTGATGGGGCCCATCTGTCCCCAGGGAGGGAGGAGAGGGCTGGCCCACCACTGACAAATCCCATGGAATCAGCATCCCCAGCAGCACTGTCCATCAGGGCAATAGCTTCCAGGAACAAACAAAATAAACACCCCGGGCTGGGCCAGGCCGGAAAAGGCCGCCTGACGCACAGCCTGGAGTTACACCCACTGCCGCGGTGCTTTGTTTGGAGAATCAAGACCGTTGGAATTGGAGCTGGTCCCTGTCTCACCACCGTTCTGCTTCCCCAGTTCAGCCCAAGTACTGCTCTAAGCAATGGGTGTTTGTTTTTTTTACTGGGGCTTGGAAAGAAGGGGGTTGGATGGGAATGGGAGACCAGTAATCCAGCCCTCATGAGACGGTCTGGAGTGGGACAGGCCAAACTCTGGCAAAAAGTCCTTCCTGTGGTCTGACTTAAATCCATTCTGCTGCAGCCCACATTGGTCCTTCTTGTTACATCCTCACTGAGCATGGGAACATCTGTTCAGTATCTCAGACGGAAAGATAATTACGTTTCTCTACTACCACCCATACCTTACTAAAGTTGCTGCACCGAGTACCCCAAGATTCTGCAGAGCGGGGCTCTTGCCTGCTGGCCAGTGCTCCGACCCTTGTAGTTGGGGTGGGGGCCTCCAATAAAACTGAGCCTGAATCCCCTCTCAATTCAACACATGCCTGCAAAATGCCTACCGTGTGCCAAGCACAGGGCACAGCTGTTAGGGTGCAAAGACATTTAAGGCACCCCCACCCCAGCTCATTGGCTGGTAAGAGGGGGTGAAATGCCTCTGACTCCAGCTCTGTTTTCCCTTTCAGAAGTTTTCACTTCCTTCCCAGCTTCCTGACCCAGAATGTGCTCTTCACCTGCTTTTGACCAATTCACATCCCTTCTTTTGACAGAGTGACTCATACCCTTCTCTAGCCCCTTTCTTCTCGAAGTGAAAGCCCCGATACAGAAGGGCAGTATCAGGGGCATCATCTAGGGATCTATTAGAAATGCAGAGCCTTGGGCCCCACCCCAGGCCTACTGAAACAGAATCTGCATTTTTTTACCAAAACCCCTGGGTGATTCAGACACACTGTTCTGCGAAGGCAGGGATTTTTGTCTGTTTTGTTCACTTTGGTATCCCCAGAACCTAGAACAGTGTCTGGCACATAGTAGATACTTAATAACTGTTTGTTGAATAAACACCTAACCGCTCTGATTTGCCGCCAACTCTCTTTTCCCCCCAGCCGGCCATAAACTTCATTTCAATTACAGCCTCACTCCTGTTGACATTGCCAGCCTATTTGCAGATGTTTTATATTTGTGTCTTTTTAATGAGGCCAGGGATCCTCTTTTCATTTCCCTTCTTACAGTCCCTACTGTACACAATTCAGCCCAGCCCACACAGGGCTTTGAATGCAGGGATAAAACTATTACCCTCCGTGAATCTCTTTATACCACAACATTTATATGGTGCTTTACAGTTCATGAAATGTTTTTCTTAACAAAACCCCTCAAGACAGAGAGAGAGCTCCATTTTACAGAGGAAGAAACTGAGGTTCAGGGAGTGTACGTGATAACACCCAGCTCTGTCTATCAGGGCTGGTCAGAGGAGAACCAGGCTGAACCAAAGACCTCTGACTCCAAAGTCCAAGCTCGTTTTCATCCCAAGAGGAAGAAACACATACAGTGCTTAACTAAGAATAGAGCAATCTAGCTCCAAAACTGGTGTGCACTTGGGCAAGTCTCTTACCACTCCCCTCCTAGCTCTCCTTCATGTGTGAAATGGGGATAATAATAGTACCTACCTCTCTGGATTACTGGGGGATTGAAGAAGATGCTCGTAAGGTACTTAGCTATAGTGTCCAGAGCTTAGTAAAGGCTCGTGAAATGGCAGCCATTGTTGGTAACAATAATGCTAATATTATACCACTCTGTTCCTCTCTCTTTGTGAATCCACGAATGCTGTCCTGCTCTTGGGATTCCCTACATGGGGAATGCAAAATGGAACAGGGAAGCACATGCGAGGAACACCCTATTTCTTGTTCTGTTTATCACAGAATAAGAAGAGACCATCTGTTTCCTCCTTCAGCGAGAGGTGGGGAGAGGGAAGGGGTGACTGAAGAATAAGGGAGAGGCTATGGGGAAGATCAGACTGTTAGCTGGCGACAGTGATGACCTTCTGCTCCGGATTGGAACATGGACACACACAGAGTCAACAGGCGTCTCTTCCAGGGTTTGGACAGAATATCAATCTTGCTGGGGGTTTTTCTTAAAGGAGAGAGAGATAATCACCTTGGGGGCCTGACCTGCCTTTAGAAAGCAGCTTTCCACTTTATCTCAGAAGTGATGACCACTGAGGCAGGCATCTGGGGCCGACAGCTGTGACAGGTGTGACACAAGGAGATTGAAATGACCTCTGCACTCACTTCTCATCCTGGCTCCAGCTCCAGCTCCGTTGCTGCCTTCCTCGCTTTCACTGGGACTGCTGAATTCCTCTGTATCACTGGCTTGCCCCATCTCTAGCATTTCTATCCAGAGTTTTCCCAAAATATTTAATGTGAACCACGTGGGGTGAGAGTAGTGGGAGGGAGAAAGGAAAGGAGAGGGAGTAGCCAAGTAGCATTTGGGGACGAGGAAGCATCCTAGTTGGGTCTTTAGGAAGCACTACCAGGGTGCTGAAATTAGCAAAGTGACGCTTCCTCACGTAAACACCAATTGGTTCCCAAACTACCTCCCAAACTGGTAAGAAGCAATCAAGAGTCCCTAAGAGCAAACTGCCATCTGGGATGGATAAAGATGGGCAGTGGTCACTTCATCCTCTCTCCATCGGGCCCCTGAACACACAAATCCCCAGCAAACTGAGCCCCTGATGGTAAAGGGTGGCTTTGATCTCACTCTGAACTTTGAAAGGCTTTTCTCCTCATCATCCCCTCTTCTCTTTCCCTTCCTAAAAGAATGTTTCAAGCCAGATGTAAGATATGGGCCTCCCTTCTCCCCCATCCAGAACCCCCTCCCTTGCCTTCCCCAACACTGCAGAGATTAAAAAGATCCAAAAGAGAGATTTTTCTGAAACAGGAAAATGGGGGGTGGGGGTGGGGATAGAGAGCAACGCATCTTGAAATGATAGGAATCTGCAGCCCAAGCTTGCTGGCCCCTCAGCCAGCCACCCCTCACCCTTCTAGCCAAGATTCCAAGTCTAGAGGAGAAAAGCCACAGGGTGCAAGGGGAGGAGAGACCCCTTTTTGTGGTGGGGAGGGTGCGGGGGAGGGACAGAGTAAGGACAGGAAGGGGGCATGGGTAGGGAGGGGCAAGAGCCCAGTCTGAGGCCAGTTCGGTGTGGGGGGTGTCAGTGAAGAGGAAAGATGAAAAGACTGCCTTTTCTCAGTCCAACTCTCCCTCTCCCCCCACCCCACAGAAGGTAGGGGAGGAGGAAGAGTAGTTCTTTCTCCTGAGAGAAAAAGATGAATGTCATGGGGGGGGGCAGGAGGATTCAGAAAAGAACAGACATCCAGTGGGTGTTTAATGCCTTTTGCCTCATATGCCCTCTTGTGAAGTGTCTGGAGTCTCAGGCCTGCAAGAAATCTGAGGGGAGGGTCCCTTAATACTTTAGGACTCCAGAAGCCTCTAGTTCTTGAAAGGGGGAGAGATGGAAGAGATAGGGTGGTCTTCTGGGGAAGATGAAGAAGAGGTATCAAGGTTCGAAGTAACATCCTCAAAGCTGAGGCTGAAGACAAACGCCAAAATTACGCAAACCCAAGTGTTTTGTTTGTCTTAATTGTGGGAGTTAATGGAGTATTTTTGCCTTGATTCCATTTCTAAACCTTGCGCTGTGTGCTGCAGCCTCACCAAAGTCTACTGCGTTACCGTTACCGGGCGGGAGAGGCTCATCCGCCCTTGCCAGCTGCCCTTTTCTCCACTTCTCAGGGGGGCGACCTAGGCGATCAGAGGGTCCTCTAGAGGGCCACCGAAGGCCCCAGATATGCGACTCCTTCCTTGAATCCACCCTGAGAGAAACTTGGAAAGTAGCTTTTCCCCCTAAGAGGACTGAGCTGAAATGGAGCGGGCACAGCACAGGAGAGTCTGGGAAGCCTCGACCACCGGGCGTCCTTGCTCCAAAGGCCCAGGGCCCACCTCCCGGGGCGAGCGTGACACCTATCCACCCACCTCCCCCCATGCACTCCGCGACGTAAGTGACAGTCTTGCTCGGATCGTGTCTAACTCTGTCGAAGCGAGAGCCTGGTCTCCGGAGCAGCCGATGCAAGGAGTTGCGTATTCCCCCTGGGCGCCTCCGGCCTCTGACCCAGCGCCTCACCCTCCCCACCCCGAGAGCCAGGCTCACCACCAGGATGTGTCTACGCGGGCCGGCAGCGTCAGCAGCAGCAGCAGCAGCAGGCAGGCAAGACCGAGGCGGGCCGGAGCCCGAGAGCCGTCGGGGGCCGCGGGTCCTGGCGCGAGCGCGGGGACAGGGGCGCGGGTGCGCCGAGGGGGGAGCTGCGCGGCTTCCTCCGCACTACCTGGCTTCAGCATAGCTCCCCGAGGACTCCCGCCGCGCGGCCCGGAGGGGCGTGGACGGGGCACCGGCTCGGGGTACTCAGGCTGCTCCTACCTCACCCCCCTGGGGGGCCATAGGGCGCTGCTGGCCGGGGACCCAGGGGCACCTGGAGTCCAGGAGCCGGGGCGCAGTGTCCCGGAGAGGGGCGCGAGGAACGGGGTCCGGAAGCCGACCGGGGCGCGCCAAGCTCGGGGCCGCGGACGCGCCGCCCCGGCGCAGGGCGCGGTGTCAGGGGGTCGGCGGCGCGGAGTGAGGCTGCGGGCAGAGTGTGCGGACAGCCCCTCGGCCGCGGGCTCTCATTGGACGGCGCGGGGCGGGGCCGAAGCCGGGGACACGCGCGGCCCTCTGGGCGGCTCCGCCCGCGCCAGCCCTGGGCGCTCCGCAGCGCCCTA